>JAECUM010035731.1:0-24335 GCA_016617855.1 Megalonaias nervosa
AGAGAGAGAGAGAGAAGAGAGAGAGAGAGAGAGAGAGAAGAGAGAGAGAGAGAGAGAGAGAGAGAGAGAGAGAGAGAGAGAGAGAGAGAGAGAAAGAGAGAGAGAGAGAGAGAGAGAGAGACAGAGAGAGAGAGAGACAGAGAGAGAGAGAGAGACAGAGAAAGTGAGTGACGAAGAAAGAGAGACGTTCTACGTAACGATCACTACATGTAACATTTGACTGTAAATCTGAAGCGAAACAAAACTAAAAATTGAATAACACAGTTAACACATCTTTAAGTCTTAACTGATATTGTACTCTACTTGAAGGTATTGCCTAAGGGTACAACAAGCTGACGTAGTTTTGACCGCATTCGAAGAATACTCGGAACAAATATCCGTGTCAATAATAGAAACTGCATCATAAATTTGAACCCATTTAACTTTGCGGTTTACCGAGTTTACTGCGCTTAAATTAATGTTTTGCTTATATTGAGAGATATATGTATTGTTTTCGAAGGATGTGAAGAAGTGCAGAGCAAATTTAACTTATATGGTAAGCACCCATCGGAGATGCAATCGCTTCACCCAGTGTGTACTACCCCTTCTACGACACTAAAGATGCTTACTTATGCCATCTATAAGACCGGAAAGTAAATATTACCTGGATTGGCATAATGTGGGTAAAAAGCTCTGAAGCTCCAAACACGAGTAAAGTCTTTATGTATATGTGCATGACAGTGAAATAAAATGGGATTAAATACGTTTGCAAAGGAAATAAGATACATACACACATTATTTATAAATAATCCATCACTTTATTTCCCTTGGATTAATCACTAAACGTTTACAAAATCCGCGGAGCAAACGAACGTTTTAAAAAGCGAATTTTATTGTGTATGTTTACTTTATAATGGTTGCAATGATCGTACAACCAACTTGCAGAAGATATGAATTCAGTGAATATATTTGTTTATATTATTCACGCAATGAATTGCAGTGGTAAATAATTGGGTGTGTTGATCATATATAGGTTGGATTTTATTCTGAGTAACGATCATTACAATAATTGTTTCGCTGTAATCAAGAACCAAAGAAAAATAAAAATTGAGTAACACATGTAACACATTCCAGCAGATGTTGTCGCTCTTTTTACATAATGGTGTTGCCTAAGGGTACAACGCGTTCATGAGGCATTGACCGGATTCGATGGGTATTAGAAAAGTGAACAAGGTCGTGTGTAGGTGCTCTAGTTACTAGAGAAGAAAGAGGCTGTAATTTCATATAACAATTTTCGTAACTTTGTTCGTAATGTAATGAATAAGTCTTGAACATACAGCTTTGCGTGCTCATCTCCGGTGTGGTGGTGGTGGGGGTGAATGTAGATAGGGGTTCATTTTGTTGAATCTTGATCCGAACAATTGGAAAGAAAAAACATAATATAATTTCCGCAATGGAATACGAATATGAATGTGAGCTTTCTTTATTGTTTTCCATTGAAATCAGCGACTTCATTTGTATTAATTTGATTCTAAGGATCGGTTCCAAGATATGTGCTGTGTGACGTCACACATGTATTGCTAACGGACGTAGCTTTCCGCCCTATTTACATTTAAGACCATCACAACGTTCTAGGGCCTATATGACGTTCCGCTTATTAAAAATGTGTACGTTTGTGCCTAAGGACTTTACCTACCTTTATAGGCCCCAATACCATTGACTGGATATAGCGGTGGTGCAAATGGACACACTTTTTAGATCTTTCTTTAAACAAATATCACTATTTTTACAATATATTTGGACAAATATTCATCAGTCCACAAATATTGTGGTGTTTGATGGTGACATTTGCATTCTGAGCAATATTCTTTCAAAGTTTCTTGGATTAATCCGAATTTATGCATGTGTTTGACAAACTGTATGGATTAGAGTGGTGGAAACATACAAACGTTTGCTGTTGCACTTAACGTAATACAAACGCTTGCTGTTTCACTTAACGTAAACATTTTAGGTTTGATTTTATGGCTTGAAATCTGACAATGCGAACTTCATATCTTCTCTTGTCTTTATATTGGTATTGTGCACACCACTGGAAAATCTCGTATACAAACATTTTTGAAAAATTACTATTCTTGGCAAAATACTCTTGTTATTACTCAATTAAGAATCGACAGTTTGGGGTTCAGGAAAACTCCAAGTTTCAATATAGGGCAAACTGTCAAGATAAATTGATACAGTGACAATCATTATCAATGCTGTTCCTGATCCCGCTAATTTCCATCTGATACAAGTATTCGGTAATCATAAACTGGGATATCAAGCAAGAACAAATCGTACTAAAATCAAGTACCTTTTCTCCTTGAACGTTTTCAAGCCTCTTTGAGAAATTATGCTGTAGGAACACAAAATAGGCATATGTTCATGACATATAATTTGGTTTTACTTAATAAAGACACTGATCAGGATGAAGCCTTACATGCGTCGTCGCAATTTCATTTGCCCAGTGACTAAGTAATATGCTACTAGTGACATCAGTAAAAATCGTTTTTTCTTCGAAGCTATGAAATTGCCATTTAATGCAGATATCTCTCGTAATTTCGAAAATCGAGTATATTGTCATGTATATCTATACTGTGCGCAGAACTTGTATCCATGATTGTGAGCTTAAAAATAACATGTTCGCGTTATCTTTCAGTTTAGAAAAGTCTAGAAACAGAAATATGTATGCAGGAGGAGTACGAAGTCAGTCTTTCTTGCAGTCATCCTATTAATTTCCCCACAAATTTCACATTGGATTATGTTGTAGGTTAAGTGAAAATGTATATAAATAGTATTTAATAAACAAATAATTGATTCCTATTTAAAGATCAGTCTGTTGCAATCCTTAGCAGTTTCAGATATAATTCAAGAGGAACTCGTTGGAATTAATTAGTGTACATTGTCTTTGAGAACACAAAAACTTAAACATCTTAGCTGATTGCATCACTCTGTATGTAACGGCATTGCCCAAAGATACAACAGTTTGGTAAGACATTGACAAGATTTGTTGTGTATTAGAAAAATAAAGACTTAAATATGAGGGTAGGTATACCATTTGCAAGTAACGTAAGAGAGTGTAATTCTTTGTCTTATTATTCTACTTTCGTTTCATCATATAACGCTTAGAAAGGCATGGAGGAAACATTGCTTCAAATGAATTCTTAACTCTGTTGTGAATTTTTATTTCTAGTTTTGATGGTCGCACTACTAACTTACAGAAAGTAGGATTTTAGTGACCAGATTCATGTTGAAATTCTATACTCCACATTTTCTAGATGCTCATTGGGCCTTTTACTGATATGTTGCTGGAATTTTATTCTTCCTGACGTTAACACAAAGAATAGTGGGACAGTAAAATCTGAACCAAATAAGCATTGAGTAGCATACTTTACACATGTATTTGGGTGACCTCGCTCGTTTCCTAACGGTACCACATATTGAGCGGACAGGGGTTTAGAGATTCAACTTTCTGATTTGGCATGAGACTTTATATAATAATATTTACCACATATTTCGAATCTTTATTGATAGAGTGTTTAGATAACACTGTGATGTACGTGTTCTGGGTAATATTTTATGCCACTGTATTGTTGGAAAAATTTAAAAGACATCGATTCCACGCAATTACTCTTTTGACCGCTCGTAAAGAAAATAGCAAGATTTCGGATTTCGGTTATTATGATCCTTTGAATGTTGCTGAATACATTATGCCTTTTGCTTGTGGCATACATTATTCAGATAAACACTCTTGTACTGCGAGGGCTTGTCCCTACACTTGTCTTCGTTGTCACTTATGTTGGGGTTATTTTCATCTGGGTAGTTGCTACGAGACACACTCTATTATTCTGATTATTATATTTAGTCTGATTAAATATTTATTCAGAATAAGTTTATAATATTTATTCTTATTATAACATTTATTCAGAATCAGATTATAATATTTATTCTGATTATAAAATTTATTATGATTATAATATTTATCCTGATTATAATATTATTCTGATTTTACTATTTATTCTGATTATAATATTTATTCAGAATCAGATAATGATTTGTATGCAGAATCAGATGATAATGTTTATTCTGATTATTATATTATCAGATTATAATATTTATTCAGAATCCGATTATTATATTTATTTAAATTCTAATTACAATATTTATTCTTCTTATAATATATATTCAGAATCGGTTTATATTAATGCAGATTCAGATTAAACTATATATTCAGAATCAGATTATAACATTCATTCTGAATCGGATTATAATATTTAATTTTTCGTTTTATTTTTATTCTTATTAAAATATTTATTTTTATTTTCATTTTTATTTGATTATAATTTTTGCTTTTATTTTTATTTTGATTATGATTATAATATTTATTTAGAGTTTAGCATTTCGTGATATACAACCGGAATGGTTTTTACACTACCTGACTATTGTCCCTGATTTTGTCAGGATCTCACATTCAAACTTAGAGTCAAAGATACACTTCTTAAATCAAGCAACTCTCCGTTCTGATCAGTTAGTCTGAAATGTATCCGTGACAATAGGGGATTATGACATCGTCGATAAACTGAATAAACAGGTACTGACACAATTAAAAGCCCAGGAGGGCCTTCAGGGGTGATTGAATATGAGATATATCCCCGCTGTGCTTGTCTGAATTTTTCTAGATCTACTTGATAGCTGACATCGATTGCATCACATACAAGATTGATTGTTATCGTTTAATGCAATATTGACGACACCTGGGGTTATATGACGACTACGGCCGTCTGGATCATTGTTATGTTTGAGACTATCTGGAGGAGGGGATATTTTTCTCCATTATTCTAGTATCGCTAAAAAATATTCATCAATGATATCATTGGCGTCGGCGAGTTTGAATCCTAGCATAATGAATTTTGGTAATTCTGTTTCTGTTTATCTGAGAAACAACTGCTTAATTATCGTTGTAATCTCATTTATTGGAATATCAACGAATTCAACTCTAGTAGGAACCACTGTTTTGATAATAACCCAATTGACATACCCGAGGCCGGATACAGCTTGATTTAGATGTATCGTTTCAGTTATTTGCTGCCTTAGATCGTCGTTTGGATATTCTTGTATGTAACTTTGAAATAATTGACACAGTTTGCTGCGTACATGAGTGTGTTCGGGGCTTAATTTTTTTGACGTACGAATTTTAATATATTTTTCCTCGATGAGTGGTTTATTATTATCATCATAATAATAGAAAGTATTTCACGGCACTGGAAGTCTTGTACCATCAGTCGCAATAAAATATGCACCAACATCCACTGGTGCGGTAGTCTTCACGTCGATATTAATGTTAGCTCGCTCCAAATGCCGCCATGGAAATTTTTCTCGATATTCTGGAAGGGAAGAAAATATTCTCTTGTTTGAAACGTAATCGGAGCGTTGAGGCAGCTGTAGTACTGAAGGTGCTGATGGTGGTACTTCTGGCCATCTAACACAATTCTGATCGATGATTGATATATATCGACGGCATATCCTAGAGTTTATATTTCAATGGCGCTGATAACGTTGGCTCATGAACCGTGATAGCGATTTTGGATTCTCTTCCTGTGATAAATTTAATCCTGCGTTGGAATTCACTATTGATCTGTTCTATTTGATAACTGCCCGTAGAAATACCAACAACTTTCCTATATTTATACCAAAACACTAATGAATTATTTGCTTGCAACCCATCGAATGACTTTGATCTGATATTTGGCCAGCGGTAATATACTCGCAATTGTGCTAATGCTTTTTCCTTGTCTGGAATTGCCATTGGAAGGCCAATGTTGAACTCAGGATTGGTTGAGCTCGCTGATATCATCGTGGTTGTTGGGTGGTGTTGTATTAGCGATGATTTGTTCTAGTAATTCTTGTGACATTATTATTTCGTTCCTGATTTAAATTAGGGATCTAAGTCAGGATACAAAGAGGTTTGGATTCCAGTAGCTTCTTAATAACCCTGAGTCAATTCTGCGAATACCTGATCTGCTATTATTCCATCGTTGAGCCCTGATGATATCGTCTATGATAATTTGACGTGCACGTGTGTTGCCGCTGATAGCAATGTTATATATTCGTGTAAATTGTTAAAGCTACGTTAAAAATCTAAATCACACACACATATTCGTGTAATTTATCAGTTGCACACATGGATATCTATTTTGCAATGATATTAACAATATCATCAACACCAGTTACAGCTGCAACGCCAATTCCTATTATTGGCGCTATTATGTATGTAGCTGATAATGATCCGATTATAATTGCTGTTGGAGCGACTTTGGCGGATGCAGAATATACAATTATGTCAGTAACAACGATACGTATGCAGTATATTTTTTGTTTTACTGTATACTCATCAATGATATTTTTCAGTTGGGTCTGCAACAAAGACACTTGCTCTATCTGTAATGTTGCGCTACAACAACGTCAAACAATTGGTTCATTATGTAATTAAATTGAGTGGTAGCTGAGCGACTAATTCAAGACACCAATAGTACAACACGCCGAGGTCCCTTTTTTCGGGTTCCACCACAAATGTTCCCTTGTCGTTTTAATTCAATATCACTAACATAGATCCAGACGGAGTCAGGACTGGAGGACGCCGTGAAATTGTGGTAGATATTGTAAATGATATATTGCCGAGTACTGAGAATCTGAATATGCCGGTAACTTGAGCGCGATGTTTGTTGGACTTACTGAGTGGTGCCCATAATGCTGATCCAGACGATATTGTAGATACTGCACCATCGGTATTCTTTGTGATGTCAGAGAGTTTAATATCGATGACTGTTGGACTTCCAAAAAATTCATTACTGGCTCTATTGGTGTTTCTACAAAATTTACAAACGCGGCTATGAATAGCATATTCACATCTACATGTGGTCATTCATTTTTGATTGTCATTAACGGGGTCATCATCGGGATGTTGCTATTGTCGACGTATTCCTTCGTTGCAGCGTCATCGTTTGATTCTGGTTCTCTATGACGAATAATGCTATTATTAGCCATATTGAGGGAACTAGTCATTTTATCATCGGCGGATAGGAAACGATCATTGATCTCGGTTCTGATCGTGTTGTTGTTACTGTCTACGTATCTTTTTGTTGCCACATCATTGTATGAGTTTGGTTTTTTCACACTAATAATTGTATTTCTGCTCATATTGAGATCGCCATACATAATATCCCCAATTCGTCTGATGCGTCCAGCAATCTCTGTCATGAGAGTTAAGATTGATTCCTCCGAGTTTTAAATTTTACCGATTTTTGCAAAAACCACTAAATGATCTTCGGTAGCATCTAGAACCCGCAGAATAATATCTGTCAACAGGATATTGCTAGTCTTTAATCGTCATTGTCGATCCTGAAAAACAACAACTTCATTTTGGTCCACATCTCATCATCATCATCATCATCATCATCATCATCATCAGTCCCGTAGTCTGGTAGACCGTTGGGTCATCACAGAAGACCAAACAATCAGCTTCCTCCATTCCTCTCGATTTTCTGTCTTTCTCATTGAGTCGCTCAATATCAAGCCTGTCCACTCTCGAATGTTGTCTTCCCACCTCTTTCTCTGCCTGCCTCTCTTTCTTCAACCTTGTACAGTGCCTTGCAGGATTGTCTTGGCAAGTCCTGATGACCGTGAGACATGCCCATACCACTTCAGTTTACGTTTTTTCACTGTGCTCAGTAGGTCTTCGTGAGGCCCAATGGCTTGTCCGATCCTTTGCGGTATTTCTTCATTGGTGACACGGTCTTTGCATGAGACGCCGAGGATCTTTCGGAAGCATCTCATCTCTGTGGCTTGTATCCTTTACTCCAAGTCAGCTGTTATGGTCCATGATTCACAGGCGTAGAGAAATATGGAGATGACCAGTGAGTGCATCAGTCTGACCTTTGAACTGAGTGCGATGTTCTTGTCGTTCCACATGGGCTTTAGTTTTGTCAGCGCTGCTGATGCCTGCGCAATCCTGGAGAGTACTTCAGGCTTTGATCCTTCATCTGTTACAATTCCTCCCAAATACTTAAAGCTGTGGACTGTTTCGAGCTTCGTACCTTGGACCCTGATGTCAGTTCCGATGCCCTTGATGTTGTTGGTCATCAGTTTGGTCTTCTCCGCACTGATGTCCATGCCGTAGGCTGCGGAGGTGTTGACGAGGGTCACTACTAAGCTAGCTATTTCTTGTTCATTTCCTGCTAGTCCAACAATGTCGTCTGCAAAACATAAGTTGGTGACTGTTCTGCCTCTGATGCTGACTGTCCCTTCATGGTTTTCAAGCGCGTCAGCCATAGTTCTCTCCAGAAAGATGTTGAATAGTGAGGGAGAGAGCAGACAGCCTTGCCTGACTCCGACTGTCGTTCTGAACCAGTCCCTTATGCTGCCGTTGAAGTATGCTGCACTGGTGGCCTTGTCATACAGGTGCTCTATTACTGTGATGAGGTTGTCATTGATGTTGTACAGTCTCATGGTCGCCCACAAGGCTTCCTGCCATACCCTGTCAAATGCCTTCTTGAAATCCACGAAGACGTGGTACAGATCTTGCTGGTGTTGGAGATACTTCTGACACAATATCCTGAGGTTGAAGATCTGCTCTGTTGTGCTGCGCCCTTGTCTGAAACCTGCCTGCTCCCAAGCAATGATCTTTTCAGCCTGTGGCTGATCACTGATCATCACCCTCCCCAAGAAAGACAATTTACAACAGTGTCAAAACCACCGTACAGTCAGTCTTATAGGCCATTCAAGCAAAGTCATGTTGAGGATACTGCTAAACAGGTCCAAATCTACGAGACGCAAAAGATTAGCGAGCTCATCCTTAACCTGGTCAAGGGTCGCATACTTGAATAATTCACTTTGGGGCGTGCCCCGAGCTGATCATCCGTAAATATCTACCATTGTATATTCACGTTCGACAACGCGGTATGCTGGTACACGAATTTATGAGGCGTTGTAGTTGACGATGGCACAGCGTCGAGCACAGCGAGGACTTCAGGGCCACATATCGGCGGATCAGTTATTGTCTGTGTTGGTAATGTTGAATACCAGACGGAAGTGTTTTGAAGTCCGTCGACACATTTTAAATATTCTTTCGATGGTGCCAGTCCATACGAAGCAAAATAAATAACTCCACGTGGATCAATCGCGTATGCAACCCAATGACTACCTGGACGAGATCTTCTGTCGAGATTAATGATACCGGTTTCATCACGGTTTGGTTATTTTGGTAATTGATCACGCATAAAAACACCTCTGAAGTTTTTAATGTTTAATATTTTATCAGCATCAAGTAAATCAAAATTGGACATTGGAAGGATCAACGATGCGCCCCGGGCAGTTTTAGACTGTACCACGAATGAGGGGTTCCCGGCAGTATTAGACCTTCCCTTTCGTTTTGGAAGTATTTAGTCCGTGACCTGCTGCTTTCGTTAATGCCATCCGAGCGGCAGTTCCAACATCACCGAGTGCAGCTGCTTTTGTAACACCTTTGGCTTCAGCGCTATTAACACTGGTATAGCTGCAAGAAGTGGAAATATACCACCCGTCTTAGCAATATGTTTAATGGCACCCGCAAAAAGATTAAATCTAACGCCGGTCTTAGATCGTTTGGCTTCAATGAAGTGCTTGTGTTGACGTTCTGTTAGTGATAGTTTTTTTTCGGATCACCTGCGATCTCTACTGAGTTCAGTAATATTTTTATTCCCGAATTCTTTTTTGATACGTATCGTTGCTTTCTAATCTGATCGGGAGTCAGAGTGATACAAATATGATAATATGACATTGTAATATCATGAGTGATTTAATTACATGTTTTCCAGTGGCATCAATGACTCGTTCGTCCACCAACACCTTCAAGCCTCATTGGTTTGTTTGAGAATATAACAGCGATTGCTCTGTAAGTAGCAATAGCTCCTCTAGCCACACGTGCTCGTAAGTGTATATCAAAGACAGATTATCTAAATAAATCCACGTGTTCCAGCAAAAAGTAATAAATCGGATACAGCGTTGTAAATTCTAGTTGTTATATTTGTAGATCTGAATCAATATTTTGATCACGTCCCATGAATGTCATCAAACGATGATACACACGTGCTACATGATTATTATCAACATTTAATAATATATCTTCGGATGGTTCTTGATGTCCATTTATTCTCAGTGAAACTACAGTAATACCAAGTTTGTCAAATATCATTATACTATGTAATTGTGAGTTTACTCGTTCAGTATATTGGAAAGCAACAAATATATGTTGCGTTGCAGAGACACCTTACTGTGATGCTATCTGCCATGTGAATAAACTATTAACGTTACTTTGAACATTATCTGTGGTCATCGTCAACTATGACAATGTTGATTTACCACTGGTGTCCATAAAAGAGAGTAGCCGTTGTTCTTAGCGAGTGATGGTAACATTGTTGGCATCCACAATGACAGTTTTGTCAGCATTATTTTACCTACATCACCAACTGGGCGCCAGATTGCATCATCGTCGGTAGCCTTTCCTACGAGTACAACTGTATACTTGGCTCCAAAAATGATCTTTCTCACATTCCTGCAAAATCCAAAGATATCTGAGAGTGGAATTGCACCTGAAAATCTTCTACTTCAATCTTTTAGTATTGAACGACGCGTTGCGAATCCTAAGTTGAATTCTGGATTAGCACGATGAACCACCGGCCACACATCAGCGTCAGCAACGTTGACGAAGTTTCTTTGTCATCTTATATTATACTGTCTGTTATCAGAGTGGTCAGATGTATCCTTTACAAACATCATTAACGGACCAACTGATTTTGAATACTCATCGGAATATCTTGCTGGAACCAATATCGTCTTGGCAACGTCGACGTTTTCCAGGCATGATTCAATGTTTCTTGAACAAGGCCATGATACCATTATTAACAATCCACCCCTAACATCAGTTCTATATTCAGTATCATCTGTTTTCAGAATTCACCTTCTACTTCAACAATTACTTCAGCTGGTAAGAAATATCTGCTTGTATTCTGAAGTTGCAGCTCAATTCATTGCCTCTCGTACGTCATAAGAATAATACTGCTAATCACGTACCGATCCTTCTTTGAGAACTGCTGCGTGAATGTCGAATGTGGGATCAGGTACAAGTTTTCAACATCTTTATTTTTCTTGTTATCGTCTAACACGAAGGCCACTTCCTGCTATCAGACTAGCAGTTATATGTTTTTCTTTCTCAGACTGCTTGTTTTTGATTTGCAGCTTGATTTATTATTTTACTGACACTTGCTGGCATAACTTCGTTGCTGGGTAATTTTACTGGCTGAGGTCGGACCGCTTGCGGTCTGCGTATTAATCGTGCTAGTCAAACCTTGATTGTTGAGAATGATTTGCTTTCAACACTACCAACAGCAGCAATACCTTTATCACGAACAACGCCAACAGCTTTAATTCCCAGTTGTTTTGCAATCGGTATTGCTTTTGGGGCTATTCTTCTAAATAGACCCGAAACAACATCACCGAGTTCATCTCCGTAGATCGCTTAATACGTTGGTAATCGTGAATTTATCACCCTGACCATTACAGGTCCACGTTGAGAATTATGTATGATCATCTTATTTTCTTGTCACTGATCTAATTGTGTACCCTCAATCACTGCGGTAATCATCAACGATTTCATCAATGAGGGACCAATAAACATTACTGTCAATGATACCTCCTGTAAATAATCTGACAAGTAGCAGCTGCTTCATTAATGATTTCTGGGGAATTATTGCCAACTCGTTTTCCGCCAATCAGAATTTCTAGTCTATCAACATCGGCAAGGACGTTATTTGGACATGGAGTAATAAGACCAATCCCCCTGGTACCTGTGCCAATACCACTTCCTACTAATACCACTTCCAGTGGTACTGGGGCCAGGATCTGCATCATTTCATTTTTCCTGTTCCTTACATGTTGTTTTGCCTGCTGTTTTCTTACTTGTCTTGAGAGTAATTTCCTTTTTCTTTTAGCTTTTTCAAGTTGCGACCTCATTTCTTATTCTTTTTGTGTCCTTTCTGTTTTACTTGTTCAGTATACTCAGCTACTGCCTGGTTAAAAATGTCAAAGTTATTAACATCTTCCTCAGATCTGATCTGCGGAGTATAAGTAGCGATGCGATATACATTTCTAGTCCAATCAGCAGATCTCATCGGTCTAACATATTCGGGTTTTACATATATATATCTCAATCATGATATCCAAACGCGGCAATATTAACTAACTGGTTTCGGTCCTTGATAGCGAGAATACTTTCAGGAGTGAATTTATCTGCGATGTTAATTCTAACATTTGGCAAAGGTTGTAGCTCATCTTCAGGTTGTGGTTGATGGGGTTGCAAAGGTGGTGGTCAGGTTGCTCGAAGACGGCCACAGTATCAACAGGTGATGTCTCAAGAGATGTTTGTGCTGCCTGAGTTGCTGTAACAATTTGTTTTTGTTGGTTCGATAATTGGTTGAAATAATTGTTCAATTAACTCTATAAATCCCACCTGAGACTCCTGACGCGCTTGTAGTTGTTGCTGGACAGAATCACGGATCGGGAGTGTCACAGAATAAGGCAATACATAACTTGGTTTCGCCTTAGAATGATATGATTATTTTCGTCGTACATGCGTACAACGTTACCTAGGGTGAATAATTGTTTTTCTACATAAGCGACTGAACTGTATCTCACCATAGATCGCTTTCGGTGAAAGTCACAAGCAGCATGATATGCAGGGGTATTTTACCCTTACTAATGCTCATTCTCCTGTAGATTTAAGGCAAGTTTTCTTCTCTAATTGTCACATTGGTCTTTTGGGATCTTGTTAAGGAGTGTACGTTCTCCATTTTGTTCCAGAGCCATAGTGGTAAGTGTTACTATGTGAAGCATATTCAGTTTTAATGTCGTAACGTGAAATTTTGCTTTTACCACTACGCTGATTTGAAACGTTGTGAACTTTTAAACTGTTACATATCGCTATTAAGATTTTAATTTAGTATCATGTCTCAATAGATTTTAATTCCCTACATGTCATTATGACCAGTTTGGTTTTATTTTATAAAATAGTTCCCTTCTTAAGGCAGCATGTTTGTAAAGGCAGTAATAATTCTTGTCTATATTTTTTAAAGCTGGTGTTCCGCAAAGGTCATGATTATGTATATTGTTCTTATTAATCTTAATTAATGACCTATCACTTAATACTAAATTACCCAACATGGACCTGTTTGGAAATAATACACATTTCTCACATCCTTAAATGCCACTGAAAGCAAATGAATGGAACAGTTGAAAACAATTGAACTATAGTGTAAAATTAGCAAAAATAAGACTAAATGAGTGCAAAGAAACAGACATTGTCTGATATCGATTAGAATCATCTTGACTTAGGTGACACGAATTAAAAGATTTGTCATGTTTCTAAACATGTTGACAATGTTCTTTATTATGATGTCCAGAATACTAATCAGTATAAACCTCTTTCTTCCAAGACAACATTGCTGGTCAAAATTTCGAATATAGACTCGATCCAAATATCAGAATATTATTTGTAATACATTTATTCAACAAATGAAAAAGACTTGTCTTAATATGTGTAAAACCATTGGCTACTAACTATTTCAGATTTCAAAAACCTAAGATTACACCACGATGTCTTCTTTCAGATGGTCTTCTTAGAATAGATTCCCGGTGTAATGAAAATGATAAACAGAAACAAGATTAATATATTATTAACTACTAACCATCAAAAGAGTTCAAAATATGAAAATAATATTTGAATCTTAAGACGAATAAAAATTGTTTAGAAATGGTTACCAACAACGTTCCCTTGGGGGTCATGATTGACCACATTATTTGCAATGGACTGAACATATTCAAGTCATATATCATAACGACAATTCATGCTTGTCATTATTTAGCAAGAAAAGGTCGCATTTATATCAACAACGCACTTGTTACAAGCGCTTCATACAACCATATTTAGAAGTCTGTAATCTCATCTTGTGAATTAACAACTTGCGGAATCATCCTAGATAACAACCCAAATGCAATGAATCATAATCAAATCTTTTCAGTAATTTAACAGACATGTATTGAAAAAACCTAGACTTAGGCACACAGTTTCAAGCAATATGGCCCCAATATCTCAAAGAACTGTTTTATGCTGGAAAATAAGGCAACGCTCTCAAATTGATATAAATAATCACCTTCCATTTCCAGAACTATGTAAAGAACTCTTTGAGAAATGTTTTCCACATTTGGGGTCACTAATGTTGAAGAGAATCGCAATGAAAATTAGAGAAAGTATCAATTTCAATGGACTTAATTATTGTAAAATTCAATGGATGATGAGCGGATCTTGATTGGTTTGAGAAATACATTGCTACTTAAAGTATAATTTCACAAAGCTTCCATTTTGTTTCACTATGAAGGTACTATAAAAACAATAAAAACATAATATACCTAGTTGATGCATATAAATTCAAAAATACATGAAGATTATGATCATTACTTTTATAGATTTTATATTTTCTGTAAATTTTTAATTGTTTGTGCTTGACTATGTACATTTATTCATGTACATATGCAGTGAGGCAAAATAAGAATTAGTTCTATGCAAATAATTGTATCGCACTCTTTATTATTATTGTTATTATTATTATTATTATTCTAATTATTATCATTATTAGTAGTAGTATTACTACTACTACTACTATTATATAAGGACCAGTAGATATACTTCTCAAAAGGCCCTTTGACTCATCTCTAATATAAGTTGTTGAAACAGTATTTTTAATTTAAAATGGAAAGAATGAGATATAAATGATTTGTTATTTAAGAACTGGAAACATCTTAGCACAAAAACCTAAGTACACATTCAAGGAAAGCTTTGAATTTTCAGGAGTTAATGTTTGGATTGGTTTTGGTGTTTTACGGCACAGCAATCCAAGTAAGTTATATAGTGCTGAGGCAATTGGAGTAAAGTATCTTTCCAAAGACGCACCACTGTATCTGAACCAGGCTGGTCAACTGGCAGGATTCGAAGCGGCACGTGTTGTGTTGTGAGTAGGGTACGCTAACCACCAAGCCATCGCGGCTCCCATTTAACGGCATGAGTTCTGAAATGATTGATATTTCAAAAGCTGAGTTATCTAGCATTTTGAGTAAATCAACTTGACAGTCGCTAAATACTGTAACAGTTTCAATCTCAGGAAGGGAAAGAATGACCAGAATCCAAAATAATTTAAATCTCTGAAATAAGAAGATCATTAACGTAGACCGATATCTCTTAGCTGGGAAACTCAAATAAATAGCTACAACACTTTCACTGGTACTCGTTTCAAATGGACTTAAATTTATAGGTAAAGGGATGGGGGAACAAAGAGTAATATTAGAACTCTTAGAGCGCATATTTCTACAATGTAAGACTTCGAACCTGATAGTTACTATGTGGCTTTGATAGGTAGATCCTTGCCTTCTTCCGTCCTAAGTGTCAGGGTCGAAGTCCTTTGTATGAGGGGGCCACGATAGCTAAGTAGTTAGCGTGCCTGACTTAGGACCGAAAGGGTGCAGGTTTGATTGAATTAGCCTGGATCATCTAGTGTTGTGTATCCGTCGGCCAGGCACTTTGCTCCAATTGTCTCCGCATTAAAACAACCAACTTACATTGCTGTGCAGTAAAGCACGGAACCAAGTCAGACGTTATATGACTTAGGGATCACGTCATTATAACCTACAGGCGTTATATGCTTTGTGATTCGGAAACCTACAGTTTCTAGCATGATACATTCAGAAAGATAATAATCCAATATATATATATATATATATATATATATATATATATATATATATGCGGCTTTGAGAAAATTCATAGGTTGATTTACCCGAGTGCATTAAAGTGGATTTTTGGCAAGATAGAATTACATTATTAATGCCCATGAGCAAACAAAATAAGTAATCTTGTAGATCAAGCATTAAATCACGTTTTATATCTATGCAGTAATCAGTTTACTAGATATCCTGTGAATATATATCAAAAGAAAGAAGAACGGTATTCTCTATTGGATGGAGGAGACAACGGTTATAGAAAAAACTACATCAATTCGGTAACTATGAGATCGAGAAAGAAAGTCTAATGCATGGCGATTTTTGATCATATTCGCTTCAAGCAATCGTTAGTGTGACATTACTAATGCATCTTCAACGGATGACCAAAATAGGAGGTACCAATGCAGTCTTACAAAATAATAGTCAGCCATCGTGTAACTTGTACGCAATTCCTAATTAAATAGTCTGTGTTATTATTATTATCATTATTATTATTATTATTATTATTATTATTATTGTTGTTGTTGTTGTTGTTATTAGTAGTAGTAGTAGTAGTAGTATCATACAACACTTGTTAAATTACCTTCGACAACATTCTCGTAACATTTTCTTTATAGCAGTAATCTAATTAGTTATCATTGGTCACATGACAAAATAGGGAACTCGATTGATACATAGATTTCATACGCAGACAAGAGTAATCAAGAGCTGAGCTATTCTCCATAAATGTATACAACTCAAATCTAATAAACCAAACTGGCCTATTTGTACTTGAATTTAATACATTTTAGTAAATCAAAATGACCTACTTGTATGCGTGGTAAATAGGCCACGTATGTGGTAAATTCTCGGATAGATACGGATCGACAAAGCCATGTGCCTTTATGTATAGTCAGGCCAGTAGAACCTTTTTTCAAGATACCGAATATCTTCAGAAATTTAAAATATTTAAATTATAATAAATCAAGGTAACCTACTTATACATGTATCTTACTATACTGTTCTAAATCAATTAAATCTGCACAAATGATAGCGTCTCTTGAACAAATCAATGTTGTCATTGTTTCGGGGTTTAACGCTCCACAGCGGAGGATAGGCTATTCATGGAGGTCATTATAACTGGTGCAACCTGGGAAAGTTCCAGTAAGAACTATCGACCCACGGGAAGATACCGGCAAGATTTCTTGCAGCGGTAAACTCGAGCTATTTAGACCACTCGGCTAGCAAGGGGCCCAACAAGTAAACAAAGGTCACTGAGGCAAGTGTAAATTATTGCACAGACAGACTGATCGAGAAGCCAAGTACCGAATACAGAAGATAACTCAATAATTATCCAGATACATTTTGAGTATAATAACATTCATAACATGCCCACAAGTAAATGGCATACATAAGTAAAGATCAGTATTTTGGGGATCTGTATTTTAATAATTAAAGATCACTTTCGTTCGTAAAAACAAATCGAATGCAGAAGCAAATTAACCCGGAGAGAAAGCGAATCTCCAAGGCCGGTGAAGAGAAAATACGTGGGCAGTCTGTAATAAATATTGTGAATTTATAGACTAGCAAATAAAGCAGACTACGTACGTATTCATCAAACAGTCCACGAAGAGATTTCAATAGCAAAACTATAAGGTTAGTAATACAAATGACCAGTTCGAGGTAGATGTTGTTCAAATGATGGCTTCTGAAATCTTGACCAATACAGAAAAGCCAACACAAAAATGTTCGGCACTAATAGACGTATTTTGAAATACATTTTAAGAAGTAAAATCAAAAGCGAAATGTTATATACAGAGAGCTTTTATAGAATTATGTATCAAATAAAAACCAGGCAAACTTAAGCTATATGAAATAAGAGAATTTAATAAAGTCAAAGAACTGCTGTTGAATGAACAAAGAGTCCTTGGCGGAAAGACTTAACGGACTTCTAAAGACCAGGATCTGCCTTTATATCTGAGACAGAAACCACAAAATGGGTAGATATGGTAAAAATCTTGTTGCTGGGTACAATAGAACATATCCCCGACTTATTCATACTCTAGTTGTGCATGGAGATTCTTGTCCATAAATGCAAGATTGGTGCTATAATTTAAGTTGAAGGCCTTTCTATTCAATGGAATTTTCTATCTGAATGATTAGTTCTCTAGAACATTATTTTGCCTCGTAGTCCAAGTGAATGACTATCTATCTATCATATATATGCCTGTCTGTCTCTGTCTGTCTGTCTCTGTCTGTCTGTCTCTCTGTCTCTCTCTCTCTCTCTCTCTCTCTCTCTCTCTCTCTCTCTCTCTCTATATATATATATATATATATATATATATATATATATATATATATATATATATATTATATAGCGTTATGAACTCATTGGTGCTTTAGACTAGTCTATTGGAATGAATATCAGAGTTTCAGAGCTGCAGTTTTGTTCACATATACTTCAAGAGGAATTATTTAAATCATGCATTCGAATTGTTATGTGCACCTATGATTAACACATTGCACAATAATCTCTTTTTCTATCCAATCTTGGCAATGCTAACATTAGTTTCTGTGTATACTTTTGACCTTGTTTCAGAGTGGTGTCAACTGAGCCATTGGTATATTGCCTTTGTAATTTAAAAGCACCAGCCTTCAGACTATGTTTGTTTGAATTCATGAATGACGCTAAAGAAATGTTGTTTTGAAACGAGCAACACAACGATTTAGAGAAATAATGGTCTGTGGACCAACCACTAGAGCAACTTGCATGGAAGCATAAAACAAAATAAACTGATGGAACAATAATTATTTTGTCAAAAAGAAACTCTGATATTCAAGAATAAATATACATCCATAAAAATGGGCTAAGTCAATTGATAGATTTAATAAAATTGAACTACACTAATGTAAAAGTATTAAAAAATTAACGAATCAGGAATTAGCGCAGCAGATTATCAGTATGCAGATGTCATGAATCTTTGCATACTAAACATTCTTAGAGACCTGCATGACTAAAATTTTAACAAAGAAACGTTAATGTTTGGTGTTATTCATTTAAAGAATTTAGTTCTGTGCCTGAATGATTTCACACCAAATCAGTCAAACGCACTGACAGCACCAGTACCATCTCAAGATGCTAGTTTGAATAAAAAAGGTCGAATTAGAACTGAAAACATATTATGTTGTGTTCTCATATTTGAATCGGAGTTCAAAAGAGGAATGCGTATACATTAAAGTTAGTCAGGTGAATTATGGGAAAATTGAAGATTGTAAAACAAGAAATGATGGTGAATGCGATAAATTAATGTCATGGTCAAAATAATATACCTTCAACTAAAAGACCAACACCTAATAAAACTAATCCATATGTAGGCCTATTTCTGTCAGAAATCTTAAATTGGCAATCGTAGTTAACACGAAGAAGTGGGAGAAAATTGAAAACCACGTAGTGGTGGTTCTAAACCCAATGCAATGCTAGAATAAATTCACAACGATCAACGTATTTTAGGCTACTGAGCGTATTTTTGTTGTTTTTACTAAAAAGCCATTTGCTAATTATGAATAATAAACAAAAAAGACAAACGATAAAACAGGCACTAAACTTACTGTTCATAAATAATTAGGTACTTTATAAGCAATCGAGAAATACTTTATTTCCAAAAGATATTGAAAAGTATATTTTCAGAAGCAAATCGAACTAAAACAATTAATAGGAAGAAAGCATTCCATCAAGAGCAGAGAGACTTAGATAAAAACCATTCATTGAACGTTATCCTTTTGACAAAAAACAAGGAAGGAAATAAAATAAAACTTTTCAAGCTAATGAATGACTACATTGAGAAAACAGATGGAAACTATGTATTGAGAACTATCGTAAACATATATACGGATGACAATAAACGGTTTGAAAATATAATTTATTTGCAAGAAGAACAGTTATAGATTATATTGCTTAAAGAAGAAGTCAGTTATGTAGCTAAACAAATTAATGGTTGCTTCGCAGTGCCAAAAGAAAAAAAAACAAAAAAAAAAACCATTACATGGAAACCTATTTTAAAATTACATTTTCGAAAGCATACCGAAACGTTGAGTAGAAGTTGAATTAAATGAAGTTCTGTTAACAGTATTAAGGTATTGCTGGTTTCGCATGTCATTTATTGTTATAAATGTTATTAAAAATAGATATGTTTGCATGACTAACACACATAACACCAGGAAATGGATTTACTTTATTGCACTGTTAAGGAATGTGTTAAGTTCTTTTCCGTCACCTATTGTTGTTAGGTGCTATTTGGAATATATAACATCTGTTCCTGTACCAGTTATCAAGTAATAAATTATATCAAGCAGGCAATCCAGACGGAAATCAATAATTTGGACCGATAATCCTATACACCAAGTAACATATTTAATTCCGTCAGTTGTTTATAACTCTTTCTGTTGCTCTTGTAAGTTGTTTAATGGAATAAACCTACACACCAAAGAGGCTATTCTTAATATTATTGCAGTGATTAAAAGGAAAATGCCATTAACAATACATAGAGTTAGGAAGCAAGGATTTTTAGCATGCTATGATTGCAGCAATTTCTTGAATGAACTTTATGGAATAAATCACATAGCTAGTTGATTGACGATTTAATCTCAAGACCTTTCTGCTATAGCTATTGATTTACTATTATACGTGTTTGTTTTCTATCCGCAAAACGTTTTCATACATTCATTCGTTCAGAATTTTTAATGTCAACCACGGAGTCCAAAACTAAAGGCAACACATTACAATTCTCTCCATCTGAAATGAAGCAGCACAGTATGCGTCTGTATTGTTGTTTGTGTAAGGATCAACAATTTGTCTTAGCTGACTTTCAGAAAGGTATTAAATTTGCTAGTGCGAACTTTGCAGCAAGGCGTGAACTATCTAAATCTTCAGGCCAGGCTTAATTGCATAAAGAAAGGGAACAATCTTGCCGAATATAATGTTCGCATTTCGCAAGTTTAAGCATCTATTAGCTTGCATATTATTTGTGATAATGACTGAGAAGAGTTCCTGCCACTTTGATGGTCTTACCAAAAACCAAGGCCAATTGGTTTTGACATGAATCTTAGAACGGAAATTTTACCTTCATCAAGGCTATAGAGAGTGCTGAACTTTTTTTGTTGCTGCAGACTATAGGCATCTGGATTTGCAGATAACCCTAGCAAGAAAGTTGCCAGACAGTCAGCATATGTTATGTTGCATCATCGAGAAAGAGAAATATTTCTTTAAACAAACACATTCTGACCATCTGAGAGAGTGCTGTCAAGCGGTTGACATGGATGAACGGGGGGGGGGGGACCCACATTTGTTGGTAGTATGCGTAGACATTGAAGTTTGTACAATCAACGACGCTAAGGAAACTATCACAGTCTAAAAATGTGGGGTGTTAAATAACATAATGATAGAACTGCCTTTGCGGCGTACTCCTTATGCCTCGAAATAATTTCGCTGAGATGTGAACTGATGTCCGTGGACGAAGGCAAAAAACCCCAACATATTTATTATCTTAGAATATAATGTGCAATTTGAAAAGTTGTTGTTGTTGTTGTTGTTGTGGGGCTTAACGCCATTTTTCAGCACACGATAGGCTATACATGGCGGCCAGTATTAATGGTGGAGGAAGAAACCGGAAATCCCCGGAAAGAACCACCGACCCACGAGAAGCTACTGGCAAGCTTTCTCACATATCCACATTCGCCGAATCCTAGACTCGAACCCACGCAGACAGAGGTGAGATGGTAGTGATCCGTAACGAAGAGCGCTTTAGACCACTCGGCCACTCGGGGCCCCGCAATTTGAAAAGAACTCAGAATTAAATTCCAAATAATTGCTAATGTCCTGCCAAAAGTAAAAACGTACGAATTTTCCGAATGAATTCCAAAGTCATGATTTGCCACAATGATAAAATCCAAACTGCCTTTAAATGAGTTTTCTGTAATCCCAAGGTAATGTTTTAGTCCAAAGTTCGAGACCCGCTCCGTGCTTTAGCAATAACAAGCTGAAGCGAACAATTGTTGATAAGTTGTTTGGTGCATCGTCGACCAACGGGCACATATGAACAGAGTGGACAACAATTTGTTGATACGAGGCGTACCCAACGCATTCCGACCATATGATGGGGACTTTCAGGAACGGGTTGACAAAACTGATGCCACAGCGACCAATTTTGTGCTTGCTTTGTAACAAATTTGAAAGTAAGGGAACCATCATATTCGCTATTTTTCTCAATTGATGTGGCCTATATGTCTACTGTGAAAGTCGCTAATAACCAGAACTGTTGTTAAGTATGGTCGAAGTCTGGAGCTTTGCTTCACTAAACCCTATGATCACTAAAATAGGTTTTATTTAATCCTGCCGAAATTTTACTAATCCCACCAACATCAAACAGAAGCCAGTTCCATTTCTCATTTAAGATATATTATTTATTAACATGAACTCAAATCAATTACTACTGTATTCACCAACAACACTCAGAAGAATTGAAAGTTCTTAATTATATTTTATATCCAATTCATAATTACGTTTAGTTCCATATTTGCTTTGCTTTTGAGGAACAAACTGTCTGTTTGGATTTCAAATATCCTTATGCTTGTATGTGTTGTGAGCATTCAATTTATGGTTTTAGAAATGAGTTAGGAAAATGTTTACACCATTAAAGATAGACGTGTGTTGCGTCATTTCGTATTTCTCCGAAAACTTAGTGCAGAAAGTTCACACCATGGCAGTCTCTCCTGGTTCATACATGCAGCCATTTGTATTCATTTTTAAAGCCTTTCGCTTACTTAATTAGGATTTTCGTTTCATCATCTGTGCGATTGCCCTTGTTATTGTTATCATTTAATTTCCTCACACGTTGCAATTTGCGCATGCTTTCAATAGGCAAGGCACAATACATTGAATGTTTATCTACAATATAATGGATATTAAAACACGTTGTTTTGTATAATTCTGTATTACACGTTGTGTCGGCGAACACGACGTTTTCCGATTTGTAAATAATAGCCTGAGGTTTCAAAGACACTGTTATAATCATCAATGCAACAACTGCTTTGGCGCAGTTCCACGTGTGCGAAGACTGTTGTGACAACAGGCACTATAATGGTTTGACCTATGGTTTAAGACCTGTTCACTGACGCCTCGAACACTGGTTGTACCACGTTAAGTGCAGTATGTTGGAAAGTAGTCAAGTTAAAACATTAAACAGATCAACAAGATCTTAAAGGCAAAACGAACTCACTACTACTTGTCAAATGTTACGATAGCGACCGGCTGTTCCAATGGCTGAGTGCTAGTGTTCCGTTGACAAAATCACAATTTGCCAGATACTGAATAACTGTATCTTTCGAGCAGTGATTATAACATTTCTTAATCATACTCAAGGCTGGTAGAATCAAAGCCGCAAAAATGTACGAAGGCATCAGCAAGAAAACCGCCGGGACATTTTTAGATAGTTCTGTAACATCTGCAGATTGTCAGTTTATAGAAAATAGTAATATCATGTCTCCACTGTCGGAGGAACAGCCTTCTGCCTCGATACCTATTTTAAGTGAATCATAACATGTTAATGCACCGTGTCACGTTAATTGCCTCTCTGCGAAACGCCAGCTATATTTTTTCGTATTTCCTGCACATCTGTTATATGAGATGATCCCACCTACTTATCTCGTTTTCACGTACACATTATGATTTCAAGAGGAGTGATTACATCAATCATTAGCTTTGTCTGCATGATTTATGTACAATAATAACATGCCTTAGTCTTGCATTTATGTAACTACACGTTGATACTTGCACGCTGAGTTTCTTACAGTCCATTAGAAATTGAATTTGTTATGATAGCTCAAAAAATAAGGTTTAACTAGTTCGGATATTAACATTTACTGATGATATAGGAGGTGGTTTGAAAATAAAGTACTCATTCTGTTAACAGAGATCCAATAGCCAGAAAATGATTCGTAAACATGGAGCAGAATGTTGTTCGATCATTAATATTTGTCACCTTTCTAATTAGCATTATTTACACTGCATTTATGAATATACGGGTGATATTTTAACATTGTACAAATTTAAGCCATCTCTCAAAATATAAAAAAAAATATTGTATATGTGATTTTCTACGTGCTAAATTACATTACCTCCTCTCTCTTCTCAGTTGGCGGTCACGACCATGATCCATTTGTAAATAAACTCAGGTAATTTTCATCATTTTCTGCATTTTGTTAAATTCAGCAAATTAGCTCGCTCTCGCTTCTTCTTCTTATGTTCGTACTGTTATCACTTGTAATGCTTTAAAGACCAAAACAGTTTTCCTTCAGAATGACAACATACATATTTACCTTTGTTTCTCTTTTCTCCTGTCATTCTTTTGCGTTGACGTTGTGAACATTCTACATATTAATATTCTTTCTTCTGATATATATATATATATATATATATATATATA
>JAECUM010035733.1:0-11085 GCA_016617855.1 Megalonaias nervosa
GTTTAATACTTTATATATATATATATATATATATATATATATATATATATATATATATATATATATATATATATTCCTTTAAACAATTCCTCAGAGTTATTTTATTTCAATATACATAACTAAAAACTTCATTAAGTTCATAAGAAATATGGGAGATATTTTCAATATGTTATACAGTGACAATAATCGGTGTGTTACATTTTGTAAATGTAAATTGTGATTCTGTAATGACTTGCACTGAGATAGCAATAGTATTGTTCACCGGTCCATTGGAATTCCGAGTTTTGCCAAGTTCGAAAGATGAACAGATTTGATGTTTATCTGATTAGACGTAGCCATACAAATAGTACTATCAACTTTTTTGATCAGTATAAAACCATAAGTTTGAAAGCAGCACATTGGCCTAATTGGATAGGGGAGATAACTTTATGTGTGTAATTGTGGCAACGAAGTGGTGGCACTCAATAATTTCTTTCTTTGCATAGCGAAAAAGAATTTCCCAGGCTTTCCTCACTGGTTAAAATAGACCTTGTATATCTTAGGTATGGCTAAAAGAACTTTTAATTCCTTTTATTTTGGTGTATATTTGACAGGTGTAATTTGGGTTTTACCGCTTCGCCTCTCTTCAGATGGGTATCTATCCAAACTGCCAGTTTCGCACCATCATTTTTAACTTCCTGTTGTTCCTGCTGTTGTTGTTATGGACGTAACGTCATTTTCAGCACATGCTTGGCTATACACGGTGACCAGTATATTTGTTGGAAGAAGATCCCGAGAAGAACCAAAAACCAACGGAATGCTACTAACAAGCCTTCTCACATACACAAGTTGGCCAAACCGAGACTCGAACCCAAGCGGACAGAGGTGAGATATCAGTAATCTGTGAAGGTGAGCGCATTATACCACTGGGCTAATGGGGGCCCCTTCATTTCTTTGACTTAAAAGGTAAATTGAAAGAAAGAACGAGTATCGTTTATTCTGGTAACATTTGTTTTCCCTGTTTTAATAACTGCTTGGGATAGTGTACTTTGGACTAATTCAGGCTGATCTGTGTACTACATGGGAGCAGCAATTGAGGTTAGCTGTGTGCTTTGATCATGTACAGTTTCCACAAGTACAACATTTGTAAACATTTCAGCCACAGTACACGAAAGTAGCAGAGATGTATGCGAAAATTTTCTCTATTGAGTATGTTGCAAATCCAAATAACTTAGCCTTACGCCTCTCTCTCTCTCTCTCTCTGAAGTATGTCATATCTGTAGAGCGCCATCAGAATCAATATGACCGGTTCAAGGGAGGTTATTACTTTAGATGCGGCTGGCTGATAATATTTCTGTTCTGGTTATCTCGATAAATTATCAAAGTAACATAATTTGATATCTCCCACATTTTCAGGGAGTCTCCCAGAAAATCGGTAAAAATTTACAGTCTCATCTTTGGAAAACCTAATCTCTCATTTTATGTCATATAAACCATTTTGATAAGATTTCATGAAGTATTTACTGTATTTTCCTTAACAGAACAGAAAAAAGCAGAATAGAAACTTAACAAAAGCTCAGTGTAGAAGATATACACTCGACAAGCAATGGCCATTTCGAAAAGTTCATTGAAATTGAGTATTATAGATTCAAGAGATCTTTATTTAATCATTCCTTGATATGCATGACACAGTTTAAGTACGTGAGAAAGGTATGTGTGATAAGCCCATAGTATCACACGCGGGTGCACTTCTGACACTATAAGTGTTGTCATCATGCTTGAAACGTCTCGAACATATCTTTCTTGTGTCTGAATATTGAAAAGACAAGTTGTTCTGTTTTATAAACAAAATCTTGTTTATAATAATTTTTGTTTCTAAACAAAGCATTATCTAAAAGCTGACTCTAATTATGAAACAACGTTAAGATGCCCGGTCTTACTCATTCTAGTTTGACAGTCCACACCCCACCCCAACCCTCCAATCTGTGTTGATACTGATGGACGATTTGTGAGTCTGATGTCACTTGTTCATTAAAATGTGTAATTTAGCTGCATACAAATCTGTTCAGAAGACGTCAGAGTACAGTTCAGACACTTACCTGTATTTGGCAACATCTGTATGGAGCCATGAAATTAAAATGGTCATACAACATAGGGTTTTGTTACTCACATGGATTTACAAGTTCTCAAGCATATATGATCCGGAGTTAGTCTGTGCCTATCGCTGAAAGGACCCTTCAACCGATAGTTGCACAAGAGACGTGAGAAATACCGGTATCTTAGAATGTACGCCGATGTGTAATGGATAGTACTGTCTGCAAACAATTCCTCGATTTTATAAATAGGTGAATTCAGACCTACATATCATCCATCAGTATTGACACAGATTTTGGGGGTTGATTTATCTGAATAACTCATTAACAACATACATATTCACGCAAGAGTGGTGCTTATATAACTGCAACTGTATCATTTACCATACTTTCTCACATAAGGTAGGTACTTTATAATTACACTTATATTGGTCAATTACCATATATATTCCCACAAGGGGATGCTTCATAATGAATTTAATATCGGTCAATTACCATACATATTCACACAAGGGGAATGATTCATAATCACACATATCGGTCAGTTACCATACATACACAACAGAGGTCCTTTATACTTAAATATATTGAGCAGATATAATTGTGAAAGGTGTGTAAATAATCTAAAACTATACGATGACCTCTCTTATTAATGATCTTTGTGTAAATAATCTAAAACTAAATGAGTATCCATGTTATCAAAGAGACTTATTTTTTCACTCTTAAATATTGTTATGTTGGATAAAATGCCACTCCTTAATGGACATTCAGATTCAGTACTACGTATTTATGGATGATTTATATTTGCGGTATTTAACTGGGTTAGCCAAATACAACAAAGGTGTTATAATTATTGACTTCGCACGGAACTACTTGTTTAGTCATAATTTTCCATTATAAACTGAAAGATACATCGTTTTTCGAATACTTGCAAAATGTTAAACTGATTTAAAATTAAGGTCAACACATTCTATTATGTCAACATATATCATGTATTGGACTGAAACTCTCCTGTTCTGGAAACACAGATTTCTTGCAATAGGAACAAATACCTTCTGCATTTGGTACACAAATATCCTGCATTGGAAACACAAATATCTTTTGTATGCGGAACACAAATATACTGAATTTTATACTGTAGCGTGGACTTAATCACGTGCGTGTGCTAGTTGATTTTGTTTTATTGGCACACAATTAAAGATAAACTGTTTCATTCAGTGTATACAGAGTTCCTAAATAAATTATTTACTTTCGCGGATTTCAATGAAACCTGTAAGAATTTTTTTTAACTACTATATTTGTATTGCTTCATTCATTTTGAGTATCTAATAGATTCTATACATATCTTGGTCATACATTTTTTTCCTGGACACATTACCGTACTTATTCCAGTATATTTCAGGCACTGTGTAACATGGTCTTGAGAACATTCATTCGGATCCTTCCATGGAAGGCAGACTAGCAGAGAGTATGTGAACAAAAAATATACTTGCTTAGTTCTGTGGTAACCTAAAATGATTCTTTTTGTTTCTTATAGTCTTTAAGGGATCAAAACAATTATCAACATACAATTATAAATATAGATCCTGACAGACAACCTGGTTTGTTTTCTGTCTTTTTATGTATACTGTGGCTTTTTTTTTTACAAGCAAAACAAAAAATATTTTAACGGTCAAGTAAAATGGTTGTGTAAAACGTTCGTCTGAAATTGTCTAAAAGCGACATCATTGGTATGTGTTTATACACTGTTAACTTGAAATCGTCCGCAGTGACCTAGGAGGAAATATTTTATATCCACTGTTCGCTTGAAACCGTTCGCAAGTGACTCACTGTTCGCTTGAAATCGTCTGCAAGTGGTCTCACTCGCTCTTCGCTTGAAATCGTCTGCAAGTGACCTAAGTGGGAGTAGTTTATATACACCGTTCGCTTTAAATCGTATACTAGCGACCACAGCGGGAAGGATACTGTTCGCATGAAATAATAAATGTATGATTGTAAACCATGATCTGCCGTCTACAACACCTTAGTCTTATTCTGTCAATAGTTGTGTGATAGACGTAAAAGAGTTGGCATCTTTACTCCGCCGTAAAGGGGTTTAATTAGCGAAAAATATGGATGTATCCAACCATCATTTCGTTGCTTCTAATCTCAGGGATCATGCTTATACATCCTTTAAATTTTATATATGTTCGTTATGGAACATGGCTGAAGCGAAGTATTCTGTTTGCATCTGTAATAATACATTTTCCAATAAGCCATTTCAAATGATTACTCTTGCATTCTAATTTAAATCTATAACGAAAATAATGCTCTGTCTTTACATTTGTGAGTAGACTATTATTCTTCTTCTTATTATTATTATTAAAAATATCGTTAGCTTGATTTTATTTAGTTAAACTGAGTAAGATTCTATATCTTTCTATGCTAATCCTGGCTGTGTTGGAAAAACTGTGCTCCGAAACCGCTGTATTTTCTGTAGGCCTGTTTTCCATCATGCTTTCACTTTTACTGAGTTTGTATCGCCTCCGGATTACTATCTTATTCCCAGGCTTTGGCCTTTTTTCCAGTTCCTATAATAAGAATAATAATAATAATAATAATAATAATAATAATAATAATAATAGTAACAACAACAACAACAACAACAACAATAATATCAAAATGAATACAGCTTTAGAGACCGCGACCCTTGGATTACGAGTCACGCTATACAAACTGGGTTTCCGCGACCACTATTTTGTCTTTCTCTTCCGTTTATTTGTTATTCTCTTTCTTTTTTAATTTATCTCCGTATATATGTATGTGGTTTAACGGCACATCAGCTCTGTAGTACCAACTAAAAGTATGACTTCAAAAATATAAATATAAAAAAACTGCTTGAATCTTCAGGAAGATACAATCTTACAAATATAAGTAAATTTGTAGATAGGAAATCATTCAAAATTCTTTGAAAGATGTATAAAAAGAGCTAACATAAGCACAGTTCATAAAATATAGCGTCAAAAATTAGCTATGTAAACTGCAGTCTCTTAGAAAGTTCAAGATTTTGTCGGATGGTACATGGTCATAAATCTTCTTCATCGAGTTGAAGTAAATAAAAAAAAAATATCTCAGTGAGTGCAGATCGATACATGCGATTAGAACGTGCTCATCTGTAATCGAACACTGACTATGGACGTACTCTGGTCGAGATTCACCCATCAGGAGGTATGCATGAGTAAGAGACGTGTGTCCTTTACGCACGAGTAAGATCTGTGTGTGTGTGTGTGTGTGTGTGTGTGTGTGTGTGTGTGTGTGTGTGTGTGTGTGATATTGGATTTTTAACGTTGCTTAAACAATTAGTCAGTCATTTCGCTACGATGTCTGCAGTGTGGCAGTTTATAATGATGTCTAGCACTGGGGCACTATTTCGCAGACATGTAGCATCATGTCCCACCCAGTCACATTATCGTGACACCAGGCTGTCTAGTCATAACACTAACCTCTTAATGCTGAGCGCCAAACGTGGCAACTGCTAGTACCATTTTTATAAGTCTTTGGTATGACTCGGCAGGGGTTCGAACCCGCGACCTCCCGCATCCGAGGCGGACACTCTAACCACTTTATGCCACCGGAGCGGTCTGAGTAAGAGATATGTGACCTATACGCACGAGCAATAGATGTGTGTTCTATACGCACGAGTAAGAGACTTGTGTTCTATACGCACGAGTAAGAGATATGTGTCCTATACGCATGAGTAAGAGATGTGTCCACAGAACCATTCGATTTCAAAACTAATTAACAAACATTGAAGATAAGTTCACTGTGTTCTACGAAAAATATCTTACAACTATGTGTCAGAGATACAACTATGTGTCAGAGAAGATAAATCAATGTGCATGATTACAGCAAGCAATCTACTTAGAGTCACACTAAATCAACAGCTACTTACAATACCAGAACATTATAGCAACTTTACGAATATCTTATGTATATTTAATGTAATTATTTGTTTGTTAGTTTTAAATTTTTTATTCCATTACATGATATTTATAAGGTAACTTTGTTTACTGGATTTGACATTTTCCAGAATTTCAGTTCAGTTCTCTTTGACCCGACTGTTATAATAAATGAAACACTGTATCTAGTTTCTGACCTTGATTCAGAAACAGTGACAGTTCTGGTAAACAACTTTTTATTTTTTTTAAAATTCTTTCCCAGAGTAAGAACCATTGATTTCAGTTAAGGCCATACTGAAAGGAGGTGATGTTAGGCATGTAAAAAGCTTCCATTTTGTTCTGGAAGGGTGACCATGTGACCCTCATAGGGGAATCTGTTTTGCGTCTTAAATTAGTGTATAGCTGTTTTCTGGATAGAATTTGGGCATTCGGGCTCCAAACCATTGACACTTAAAGGTGTTTTGTTGTGACCAGTTTGAGTTGAAATTTTATTTTATGGAATACAAGTGATTCTTTTCCCTGGAAATATATAAGTGCTCATACAGAATTCTTGGACAAAGACATTCATTGAAATTTATTCGGAATTCAGAACTGGAATGTTATTTTCTGTGATTCAACAAGGAATTGTTGACACATCTATACTTTGAAGGTTACGACAGACGTCATCACCTTCCTTTTTGAATTTCATCGGGACTTGAACTCAGATTCATTTAGGACTTTTTAATAATAGGACTTCTATTTTTGAATTCTTGGATTAATTTTGGATTTGATTCGTAAAACCGTAAGTTCTGTTTTAATGTTTACCTTGTTTTATTAAGGAAATAAATTATTTGTTAAATTTTACAAAACTTGTTGTCTTAACTCTTTTCTTGTTATTTTCTGTAAGAGCCTAAACACGTAACACTTAATAGTTTAGTTACATACTTTATACACGACCATTTCCATGAAAATTTCTTATCAACTTAAGCGTACCATCTTGCATATTTATTGCAATATTTAAAACAAGATCACTTCAAAATTAAGAAATAGATCAAATAATCAAATTTGTAAATTAAATTCTAGGTCAGTACATCGCTACATATTTCAGGGCAGTGTGATGATGTCACTAAGGGCTAACTTTGTACAAATTAACTTTCGTTCCCGGGGTAATCATTTTCTTGGTTGCTAGAAACAATGAATTTAAAGACTAAAGGAAACATCTATCAATCAATGAAGTCTAGAAACCCCACCCCATCCCACCCCTACCCAACTATAATTCCAAACCAGCACACCAGTCCGTTTGAAGCACATAACATTATTTAATTACCAATCTAACTGTCCTTTTTGTAAGAGACAAAGTCATGAAAAATGATATCCATCAAAATCCACAAACTCTACGTATATAATAATATGTTGTCATGCATATAAAGCATGAACTAGTAGTCCAAACTCCTCTTGATTTCAAAATCATCAGTTTTCATTTGATGAGAGAAATGAACAATTATGTTCCCACACCCACCATTTTGTTTATGAAAGATAACAAAAATAGCTATGCTCGGTCTGAGGGCGTAAATACTAGATATTCAAACAATAAAACTACTGCAAAGTGCATCTTTTAGCTGCAAAACGACAAACACATCCTTGATTTCTTTCCCTTTAAGATTCTCTGGAATTAAATATAGCCCCTTTAAAGCAGATATGTTGAAATCTGTGAAGGCGATTAATAAACAGAAGGAAGGAAGGACGAAAATAACTTTTCAAAGCTTTACATGACGCTAAATTATGGACAACTTAAAACAAATTATTCATCTCAAATATAAATAAGAAGAAATCATACATTAACATTTGGAGGGAAAATCATCTCTACCTCTGATTCGTGCCGTTTTCAAATTTGTAGTGACTAGATTGTTTGTCAAGCCACTGGGGAAAAATTTGTCAAGTTTGGCAAATATTGTTTGCTTGGAAATTTTATTGCAATTCAACTGTGTTAGAATGTCAGCAATGCGGAGGAGTAGCGCATTTATCCAATAAAGTCATCAATGTACAATTCTCCTTCTAGTTCGTTCATGTGCCGTTGTTGTCTGCCAGTCCTCACTGAAATTACACGGTCTGTTTGGTCTTTTGATGGTAGAAAGAAAAGCTTGGCAAATGCCAATTTTGAAAGGGCGAATAAAGAAATTCCACCTCCACAACCAGAGTACAACCAATTGCAATATTTTATATCCTTTAGAAATTATAATAATATTCCATTGTGTTTGATTTAATCAACAATTCTAGTGTTTTTTTGAAAGTAGTTTTATATGCGATGTTGAAAATGCAACTGATATAAATGAGTTTTTATATATCTGAGAAATATATTTGCATAACAATTATAAAATTAAAAACCAAACCATAAACATGCTCACCGCTAAGGCCAGCCTTCGTAATTTGGTGATTTTGTTACCTCCCTTTGGATTATTTTCCCGCAGCCATGATAAAACTTTCTGCTCTAGTTCTGATAAGGCTGCCTCGTTTTCATCGCTCTCGTAACCCGAACCGTTTTTAGTAATCAGGTAACTTGGAAACGACGTGACCTTGGATGCATGGTCCTCTTCACCGGAGTTTTCTTCTGTTACATCCAAACAAGTCTGTGTAGCACTATGTATTCTTCTTCCAGACGGAGCACGGTCTTTAAGTTGCTTTGAACTTTCTGCCCTAATCATTTTGATTGAATGTTTGTTTGTTTTGGCATTATTTGATCTAATTTGCTGATACTGAACCTTAGGTTCTGTATCTATTGCAGCGTCATTGGTTCTCGTTGCCCCAAACATTCCTGCTGCCATCAGCAAAGAGTGGGGCAAGGTAATTGAGTGCATTTGACTCCCAGTTTGTTGTTTCACTTTTGGATTTCCTCTCCTTTTTTGGTAAGCTTTGAACTTCAATCTAGACTCCTCTCTCTTTCGTATCATATAAAATACACTCCCAGGTCCATGAATGTCCAATAATGGCCCTTTATGGTTGATAAATTGTTTCCGCGCTGACTGTACCGAAATTTCTTTCTTTCTTTTGTCGATCGGGGGAGCAGGATTGTTCATTAAATGAAGAGCTTTTTGTAGTAAACCGAATAAAGGTATTTCTCTTTTCTCTTTGGACGTCATGAGTGACTTTCTGGCCTCCAGTTTGACCCCAAGGTTATCGTACATGCTCTCTATGGTGCGCGGATGTCGCTTAACAAAGAGGCGTTCATAATGCTTCATCTCAAGCACCAAGACGTCCGTCTTTTCTGTGCACACAGCTGTATAAATGTAGGTGTCCATATCAAGAAGGACCTCCGCTTCGCCTGAAAATAATAGAAATATTCATCGATAAATTTACAACATGAAACTCGGCACAGATTCAGTACAAGGTTTCATTGTTTCTGAACGGAGAAATATAATGGCTTTTGTGTGTAGTATGTAATCAAAAGGTGAATGGAAAAAGCATCACTTCCTGCTTGTTTGAACTTTGCATCATGCACTTCCGAAGATTGTCTCAAGGAGATGAACACGAAACTCGATACCTATTTTTGGGGAATTTTTCGCATAGAATTTCATCTTAGTAGATGGAGCTTTCTAAATTTTGGCTTCTTTTTGCATGTTTGTTTTTTCCGTTTCATTTCTTGCTACTTTGCATGTTAAATCCGAACGGGTACTAATAAATTGCCTTTGTTTAACAAGGGAATACGAGAAACTTGAAATAAATGTATTTTCCACTCAAAATAGGATGCCAATTGTTCAGCACCCAAATAGTACTTACCAATAGTTTCATTGATGCCAAGAAAAAAGAGTTTCGTGGTTTTCGAACTGTCTCTTTTCTTTAGACTGATCGATGTAGACTGCGCCTCAGTGGGCGGTCGCAACTTTTTTTCTTGAATTAACCTATAATATACAATAACATACAGGATTTGATAACGTTTGTCCAGAAATCAATGTTTGTATCGCCGCCCCCAAATTTTACCGTGCTTATAAATCAATGTTCGTAATCTAATTGTGTATAGGGAGTGGTTTTAGGGAGGTAGGAGGCATTGGAGTACGTGTTCAAGTGGACAGGTGGGCAGGTGGCCAGGTTGGCAGACAGGCATGAAGATAGGTACGTTTAGTTATGTAGCTGTAATTAGGTAGGTAGATAGATGGGAAAGGAAGAGGAGGTCGAAGAATGCTTGGTATGTATGCATGTATGTATGTATGTCTGTATGTATGTATGTATGTATGTATGTATGTAATATAATTACAAATATACACCAAACAGAACGGAAAGAATTATAAATATATACCAAACAGAACAGAAAGTGCTATCCCTGGATTCTATAGAGGAATGCTTGATAACAGTAGGCAGAATTAATGATTTAATACAAATAATATTATTATACAGGTTAGAGAAGTTTAATTCGTACTCTACGGAGATTCGAACTCTAGGTCCGCGAGTAAACGGCACCCATCGCCTTGCCTACACACACCAGCCCATATCCCGTCACGACTAAGCACGCATCACCATCGTGAATATGTCAATGTGCCGGGTAATACATAGAACAATTAGTTATCTAACAGAAGATCAGAAAAATATCCATAATTTATTCCTTCCAGCGCTTGCGCATCATCTTTAATGATGCTCTTCAGGTGAATACATCGTTCCTTTACGATATTTTAGTAAATAAACCATTTTATATATATATATATATATATATATATATATATATATATATATATATATATATATATATATATACGTGTGTGTGTGTGTGTGTGTAATAATAATAATAACTTTATTCCAATAAGAAGCTCATTTAATCAACTGATTAATCTTTCATGCGGCCTTCTGCAATGACATTGGTGCAAATATATATATATATATATATATATATATATATATATATATATATATATATATATATATATATATATATATATATATATATATATAAAGCACAGTTTGTACAAGATGAGGTGTCTTTAGACAACAAATGCTACTTTAAACTAGACAATTAATCTACTGCTACAATACAATAATCATAAAGCTTCCAAGATGAGTGCATACAGGATTCATAAAAAAATAGTAGTAGCAAACTTATGTAAAACATT
>JAECUM010035735.1:0-22182 GCA_016617855.1 Megalonaias nervosa
CAATGTAATTTTAAAATAAATGCTTATACATTGTGTGCTGTGCAAAAATGTGATAAGGATTAAGTGATGGTGCCCAATGTAAAAATTAACAATTTACCACAATGCAATAAATTCATTTAAGAAGGATGAGATTCAATCGTATTATATGTAATGACATATTCATTACCTAACCCCAACACACCACATAAGGACTAATATTTTGAAAATATACATCCAACACTGAAACACAGAGAGATAATACTGAAATTCTGGGCGAATAGAATAGAATGGGTACCAACATGTCTGTGAAACAATATCCATTACAGGGGAGGAGTAAAAGGCATTGAGAACGGTTTTCATCGGTCGTAACTTAAGCATTAGTTTTTCAAATAAAACCCACAAATAAATCTGCAAAGCAGAAATTATAAGTAATTACTTTAAACATTAAGAAGCTTCCTTCTTATAGTTCAATTACAGTGTATTTTACATGCAGGCTACAGTTAGCATATTGACAAATCTGATAATATATACATGTCTGGTATAATAGTTTATGTACTGTACTGGTCAGTGCTCAAAGAAATTTTTTTTTTGGCACAGGCCACAGGCTGGTGACTTGAATGAACTCACAAGCCCTGACTGAAATTCCACAAGATCAGACAGTTCACACCTGTCCACTCTCAAGCCAGGAGAAAAACCTCCTGATTTTGGGGATATTTCCACACCTACCTCCGATCTAGTAATATCTCCCGATTTTTCACAGAGAACTCCCGATTATTACAATATGTCAGTCGATTTCATTTCTCAGAAAAAATACAACACCAAACCATACATAAATAGATATAACGCATGCAATCCACAGATGCCATATTCTATTTTATCACAAGCTACAGCATAGGGCCTCAAAGTCTGAAAGGGTCTCTCAAATTTGTTTTATACCAAATAGGGCCTCTACAGCTTCCCATAGCTTAAGGCCTTGCTATGTCTAAATCCAGCACTGGACAAAATAATTAATATCACACAACAGTTCTTTTCTTCAATAAACAGAATGTTAAGATTAAACATTATTCAAGTAAATTTCAGATTTTAAAACCACTACAATAGTACTATAGTAAAAAAAAATAAAAAAAATAAAAGTGTCACCAATTAGCTTAAATCCCATGAATAATCACTGTGAATGCTGTGTAATTTTCTCTGCAAACAAAATCGCATCTCCATTTCCGCCAAAGAAACTCGGCCAGTTAACACCCAACATTCCTCTACTGTATATATAAAGTTTAATTAGCATGGTTAAATTAAAAGAAGGAATAAAACAAAATTTACCATGCAGTATATGTGCCCCCAAAAAACTAATTCAGAATAAATATTTTCATTCAGTAAACAGTGCTACATGCCTTAAGACTTAAACCTAAGGAAATAAGGTGGGACAAAAAACGTGGGAAAAACCGTTGCCACATATATGGTAACTTGTGACTGCAGATTTTAATTGTCAAAATGAAGCCCTATAAGCGTCGTAAGTTACAAAATAGAGAATCATTTATTTGCCAATCAATTGCTGGTGCTTACACACACACTGTCGAACATGGTCCGAACAGCAGTCCTTTTCACAAGATAAATACAAGGATAAGGATTAACTGTTAATTAGTCACACTGGCTTTATTGCTTGTGTACTTAAGTCAAGACATTAGTTATTTTGCAGTTTAGCCACAGCTGACCAGAATATGATAAAAGGGGCTTGTCCTGTGGGATTATAAGGCGCATCAGAGGGAGAAATGGTGCATCCCTTGAGCGCTCACACATTGGGGTAAGGGGGTGGGGTCAACAGTCGCCTTCCCCCAATTTCTATTATCAGCCAGTCAATGTGAAACTTTGATTTTATACCTGACCTCTTTTCTTTTAATCGCTGCTATTTAAACTGCCCAAGGATAGCTTTATATCAGTTCTAATCACTATAGATTACCGTTTATACATACTACATAGATTGTGCCATGTTATGACATGTATGTCAACATCTTGAAAATACATTTACTCATTCCTTCAAGCAAACAATTTTTTTTCAACAAGCCCCACAGGCACTTCACTTGGAATATAGGATGGGGCCAAACTAAAATTAGAGGGACCCCGGGTGTCGGGCTATCAATTTTTTTTAGCACTGCTGGTGTAGATAAAAGATTTGTGAATTGATTGTTGCATTTTGTGGTCACTTACTCGGCCTTCTGCCTATTTTCATAACTAGCATGTTTAACACTTTTCCCAGGATTTAAAATATCCAACGGTATATCTGGAACAGCGCCAACATTTAGTCTACGCATAGCATTTGTGTATGATCCTAGAGCGGCCAATTTTCAGGATCCCTCTCGTAACATTCCTTTGAGAAATGCAATGAGCACAGAGAGATGTATGGTGTTTGAAATCAACTCGCTTGCAATAATGTATCCATACTTTCTTTATGTCTTTATCTTTTGGAAAAGAAAAAAAATTTGTCAGCCTTTTCTTAACGTGCCATTACACCCGTAAGCAACGCAAAATGGCATTGTCTTTTACGCTGGCAACTGCCAGTTGGGGAGGCTGGAGTTGCTACTATGATGTCACATCACGAAAGTAACCAAACAGGCACGGAAATTTTGCATATGAGGTCACCGAAATTCCGCGCCTTGAAGATATGCCAGAATACTTCAGAATAAGGTTTTCTTCTATAGTGCTTTTATTATTATTCTATATTTCCACCGATTTCTGGTCTCCTTTAATATACAAGAAATTTTGTCTAAAGCAGTGGGAAAAATGTCACTTAAAATGTTTCATATATGAAAACAGGCCTAATATAAAGTGGCTGCATCATTTATCGCAATCTACAACTGACTAACAATACTACTATCTTCTACAATCATGCGCAACAATTCCAAAACTGACATACACACATGCGCACACCCACGCTTCCCATGCTTTGCAGGTTTTTCCCCCGGGAAGAAATTTAGTTTTTCAATCACTTGTGACCATTACTGAATGGAATATTTTAACATTTTCACTTAGAAAACATGCATTTTTCAAATCAAAAGATTTATATTTCAAGACTCTCCAATAACATCTGAATCTGAAACAAGATCACGTACTAAACCACAAACTGCGACACCACAGTGTTTCCCTTTACGCACATTTGTGCGTCAGGGACGCACACTGGAGAAAATTGACGCACACGTTTTTTTGTCTTGCGTGTTTTTGACACAAAGGATTTGCAAAATGCAATCAGGATTTATTTAATATCCAATGCTTTGGATGAGGGATAGCATCATGTATACTTCGAGCATAGGCATAGTCTGGTTCCATGTTTTGTTTGCTCCCTTCGATATACTCCGCTATACGGAGCAAACGAAACAGAACCAGACTAGCATAGGCAATGTTATGACGGAGTAGCTTCCCCTAATCTCACGCGATTTCCATCGAGTTCAGTAAGATGTTGTCCAGATGTTTAACCTCAATGCTTGTTGCACTAAAATGTGATCTCCTGATTAAAACGGCGTGCACTAAGAATCATTAGCGAAGAAAGTGAAAGAAGCAGAACACAAAATGGTAACTGTGGATCTAACTTAAATGAAAAATGGAGAAAATAATTCCCTTGACTGGAATACGGCACATCCATTCGGATTACTGGTGTGACTTCTGATCGCGTGATTGCGAAGACTGCAGAAGTGAATAATCCTTTCGTGACAGCATTTAAGAATTTTAAAAAATCTGCCCTTGTTTGCCACAAGATATCTTTAGAACACATTATCACCCAAGACATTCTTTCGCAACAAAGAAATAAGTAAACTTGCAGAGACAAATCCATTATTTCGATGACAAAGTCGGGGTCATTGCAGATTTTGTTGGTTTTTAACTTTGCTGCAACAAAAGAGAGATCTAAAAGTTCAAGGGTAACTTATTAAAGAGAAGATGAATCATTAGCCACTTTGATTTCTGAATAAATGTGTTTTAGGACGAATACAATGAAACCGATGATAGTAGTACACATTTTTTGACGGGCAGTAAATTAACTGTCATTTAGTTAAAAAGATTTATTTCAATTTTTGTATTGGCTTATATGTAATGTGTTGGTCTATAATATTGCTACAAAAAGATTATAAGGAGACTGTTAAAAGTACGACTTTAAGCTGAAAGGAAAATGAACTAATAAAATTATCCTTTGAATGGAAAATGCATTTGTATGTTAATTGCGCGTGTTGGGTTATTTGTATTTTTAGAGAGAGAGAGCATGTTGTGCAAGTTGCAATATCATATTTCAAGCTGAAAAAGTATGGGTCAGATGAAAATTTGTCAGTACGTTTTTGACTCCCACATTTTCTACTTGACCCCCAGTTCTGACACCAAGGATTTTTTTTTTTTACACTCAGTTTTACACCCCTGGGGGATATACTGAAACAAGTATGACTACAGAGAATTCCTAAAATTTTTCATGTCATTTCATTGTTACTGTAAAGAATAAATGTTGGTATCAGGAACAAGAACATGATGAAAAAATGAAATAAGTTTTGTTTTCCTATCAAACTTTTGAATTGTGAAGAAATTAGAATAACCAATTGTAAACGAAGAAAGCAATGACACAAGTATCATAGCTATTAACTGAAATAGCATTTAAATATGCGAAACAAATGTTATTAGTGTCAGAAAACTAAAAGCCATGTACAGTACTGCCCATTTATCTTGACATCCTTTGTCCCTAGTTACATAAGCATCTTCAAGATAAGCAGGGTGGAGGAAGAGACTACAAAAAAAGTCAAATAGACAAATGAAATTCATCTGAAAGGGGTAACTTGTCATCAGTACATCAGATTTACATTTTGAAAAGATAAACAATGGAAATTTTGATTAAATGAAGACAACAGACACTATCTGTAGGAAATAACACTTGTATAATGACAATTTTCATTGGTGTTACCTTTGTGTTATACAATCCATAATTCATGTGTGTGTGTGATTTAGATTTTTAATGCAGATTTAACAATTTTAGTTCAATTGCTATGATGTCTGCAGTGTGGCAATGTATAGTGATGTCTAGCACTGGGGCATTATGGCCCACCCAGACACAATATCCTGACACCAGGTTGACAAGTCCCATTCTAATAAGTCTTTGACATGATTTGGCTGGGGTTAAAACCCATGACCCCTGCATCCAGGGTGGCTGCTCTAATCACTTAGGCCACCAGAACAGTCTCATAATCAGTTAAGTACTGTATATGCACATGAGAAATCCATGCATGTGCATAGGTTGCATAGTACAAAATTCCTGTATCAGTCACATCCCATTAGAATATATACAGTGTATAAACACATCTATAGAAAAAATGGAAGTCTCCTTTTATGTACTGTATTAATCCACTGTCAACCACCAAGTGTCACTAAACAATAAACTATGATATGCACTGTTGCCAGCAGCACAAGGCTGTTTAGTTACAGTATTTACTTGTTACATGTACAGTAATTAAACAGGCATAGATTTTGGGCTGCATGAGACAACAAAAATAAACTTCTCAATGGGGCTACCAAGGGAAAGAAGCTACTCACTGGGAAATGAAAACCTATAACCAAGTTTCTAATTAATTAAGCGTTAAGTAAAACTTGTACTTTTTTAAACCACTCACAAATTCCAGAATATACAGAGTAATGTATATAATTAAGATTATCTATAGCATAATCAATGCATCAAATTAAAACTGAACTTATTCAAAATTTGGCTTAATTAAAATTAAATGGTTTTAGCAAAATGGGTGGAGTGCAGTTGTCTTCAATAATTGTCTGCTTTCAACCATCCAAACAGTGTTATGTTCAAGTGTAAAGTTTTCACTCGCATATTTGCAAGAAGTCTCACCTTCAATTTCTTAACGGTCAAATAGTTTGTTTCAAGAGATTGCAAATTTCACTTGCGCTTTATGCCGCCATTGGTAGCCAGTGTAAGCATTAACAAAACCAACTTCTAAGAATCAAACATATACCCATCTGCTAATGCAATGGCACCTTTAAAGTCTGACAGCAGCATCATGTAACTGGAGACCAAAGTTCGAGTCTGAATGGGTAGCCTGTCAACAAAAACGATAAGAAAATAAAGAATTTGTTCAAGTTGGGCAGTGAGCTCCTGTCAACATTTACAGTTATTTTTTTATCTTGACATCGACAGAAGCCTAGCTAATTTAGCAGTAATAATAGACAGAGACTATGTATTTTCATTGATATACGTGCAGACCTGCCAACCCCGACAAGACTGTCTCAGTAAGGTGTAACAAAATACCATAAGCTCAGGGGTCACGCTACCAGGCGAAGTGGGCGATTAAGTCGCCTAAAAAATGTAAACTTCGCCTTCTTCTGTTAGGAAAGCGAAAACGACTTCGCCTTGTGATTTTTTTAGAGGTACATTGACAAATACGTTTTGAGATGCCCCCTCGCCTTAGGCTGGTTTATTCTAGTATTGTGTTGTAGCTAACGGTATTCTTCAAGCCATCAGTAGCTAGGCCTAGTTCTGATATCAATTACGCTGACAAACAAACTCTTGCACATTCACAGGCATGTGTTTTGATAGCTGATTGACCATTAACCATTTCCCGAGTTGGCAACTAGGCCCCCTATCACTACCTGATTTACGCATGTAATCCTTCGATGATAAAAACATACATACTTGTGTTTCGAAACTTTAACAATAGTATGTATATAGCAGTTTGTGTTTTAAGAATAAAATTGGTGATCTGGATATTTTAACTGTCTCTTGTACACTATTTCGTCATAAAATTAGTTTGAAACTCTAAGTGTGCCAGTAACGGGAGGAAAAAATGACGGACATTGCTATGTCTGGGAAGTACCAGTTTATTAGATTGTCTGTTTTCGTAAATCATCGAGCAAAATATATACAGACAAATATACAATTCATATAAAGAAAAGCCTAGGTATTGTATTTTTTTAAGATTTAACTTTAAAATGGAATTATATAGGTCAGAAACGTATGAGACAATGATATGTTGTGGAATTCGCGAGAAGCGTTGTAGGCCTAAGGTCAAATTTGTTTTCTGACTGGACTCGTATTTGTGAAAATACGGAAAAAAGCTGCGAAGCAGATACTATTTAATCAATGCCTAAAATTCATACAAGTACATTAACAAATAAATAAACCATAAATTTACAATCCTATCATGGACTATTGTAATGAAGCTATATAAAGTGAGTGATTATATTACGAAAACCACTCCTTCTAAAAATAGATGCACTCACGTCTGTGTTGATTCGGTTGGAATAAAGGGTTTAGTTCATATACCGACTATATATGAGCCATGTCTGTAATTTTATGCATTTTAGTGTGTTATGTATGAATAGTTACAGTAATGTTTTATCCGCAACAAAGAAATGAGGACACTTGTGCATTTGCCCTCATGTACATGGTACAGGGGTTGTGTCAAACGTGTTTACATACCTTTGAATGTGCCATTCTTGTGAACTTTTAAAAAGTATATAAAAAGAAATAAATACAAAAATATTTTAAAACGTTGATTGAGGGTAGTTGATTAAGCGTTTTTACCAACTTGCAATTACAATAATGTAATCAAGTTACTCAGTTAAATTTTGTTACAGTGCATTTTCTATTATTCTCTTTTAGAGTCATATGGCCAAAATAACTAAGAAAATTTTCTATTAGAAAATAAAGTATTGCTTAAATCCAATGTTAAATGCAAATATGAGCATAATTCAAATAAGAGAACACACATTATATATATATATATATATATATATATATATACATATATTGCATTTCTTGCCTTGCGCCCACTTCTCCCTGTTGAGCTCTCACTTCTCCCTGCTCTGTCCAAAAGGAGAAGTCACTTCTCCCTAAAATTCAAGTCTAGCTTGACCCCTGAAGCTGCTACTGTAAAGCTGGAAAATGTATTTAAATGTTCGGTATTCCAAACATGAAGTGGTCGTAACATTATGTTCAACCGAAAGGTTTGTGAATTACACATAGACCTTATTTACCACTATACAGTTGCACAAACTTCAGTTCCAAAGCCTATGCAGCTCAATGGCTTGTTGCTTATCTCTCAACTTGACAAAAAATTCTTGGAAAATTTTCCCCCACTTCAAATGACAGCAATCATTTCTCTTGCCATGACACGGATTCAAACTGACACGTTGTTCAATAAACATAATTGTGCCCCTTCCTGCTTTTATTCACCAGAATCTAAATATTACTTTTTATTCTTCTGTGCTGATCATTAGCATGTTCTATGAGGCTTATTTTCCTTTTCGTTTTCACCATGCGTCTCTTGCTGGATGCCATTTTTTAAATAAAAATTCTATAATCAACTGTCTGATTATGCAGACGCTCTGCATGAAAAAATATGGAGTTTAAAGCATGTGAGGTACTGATGTAAAGTTAGTCTGATTCCCTGACTAACTCCAATAATTCTAATGTGAAACCCGGATCCAAATCAACACAGATGAACCAATTATCCGGATTTTTCAGCAACAATCATTTTCCTTAGTTTCTGCCCTTATTACGTATTAAGGGTCATTTCTGTAAGACTTATGGCAAAATCAATAGAGTTGGCAAGTCTGTAGGTGGCTTGTTGACATAAATGACATTAACATAAGTGGGTAGGACTGTACAAGGAATTGGTACATGTACCACTTGAAATCTTTATACATGATATACAAAGTAATACATGGGATGACACTTCTCCTAATACTCTAGCTACAATTCTGACTTTTGCCATGTGTAAATCTTCGGGCATGTAAATAATGACCTTCCGATATAAGTACAAGTATTTAAAAAAGTGAAAAATCACCATATAAAGGTATATGTACAGGACTTCCATTAAATTTATATTTTATGGAGTCCCGAGCAACCCCACATTTGAATTTTATTGGGTCCTTACAAGATGTTAAAGGGTCCCACTTCATAGTTTCTACAGTAAGTTGTGTGTCTATGTGTATGTGTGTGAAAGAGGGGGAGAGAGGTCTCACTAGAATTTTGGTGAAAATAGGAATTCCACCAGCAAATGTTGCAATCCCATCTTATTTGCATATTGGTCCTACATGAAGTGGATAAATGTCCATTACAATGCCAGGAATAAAGAGACATAAAACCTTGTCAGTTTTACTTATCTGTAATTCTTTAAATATTCATGTATTAAAATTGATATCCCATGAGTCAACTTGGGAACACACTAAACAAGGCCATTATTTTGACAGTAATATGTTGCGCCCTCCAAAATAAAAATATTGGACAAGGTGTCTTAATTACAGAACTGGATGATTGTGAATTTTAAATTTTGCAATGAGCATTCATGTGCTCAATCCTTAGTACTATATTAGATTACACTCATATTCTTCTTTTAAAGTTTGCAAAATGGTGTTGATTTGTCCTTTTTTCTGATCTGTCATGTTTTGAAGTTTGCAAGATCCATCTGCTCTAACATTTTCTGTTGTATAACATCCACAAATCACACTGTAAAGCAACTTGTTTATAATCTGGCACTATTTTCTATGAAACCATTGATTGGTCTGCTGTGTAATATTTTAAAATGAATATAATGAATCTGTGAGGCCAAGTTCAAATTGATGAAACCAGACTGTTTTCTTGGAAATAAAATGGGTCATATACAGTTGCTATAAACAGAAAACAAGGAAAATTCTTATGCAGTAGTGATGTTTTTAAAGCAGATTCTCAAATTTTTATGAGTGGGATTAAAGAGCAGATACTAAAAATGATAAAAAGAACTTTTTATTAATTTTTATTTATTTTATTTTTTAATTTTACCAAAAAAGTGTAATCCATATGCTGGAGAACATAAAATGTAATTTGTTGAAAAAAAAAAAAGTCGTAATAATTATGACAAAAGCATAATCGATGTCATGTATGCATTTAACCCCCAAAATACTTATCCAAATGTGCAAATTGCATTTTGTCCAAGTCTGGACATGAAAGCAACAAATGGTAGTAATATTTATTATCGTAGGGTTTATCTTTTAATTTTATTGGAATCCTAAGCGCGTCATTCTTTTAGGATCACATGCACGGTACTTATTAGGCTACAGAATGAACACAATGCATAATTAATGAGCATGACCTCAACAGACGGCATAGAAAATCATTGAGACCTCAGCTTTGAGAAACCTCGACCTTTTCTGCAAGCTGGAAATCGACTTGGTCAGCAATTTTTATTGCATCCTATGAGATGCTAAGGCTGGGGTTTTAATGTGTCATTTTTAATGTTACTGCATCAGGGATGCACATCTGTGCATTATCGGAAGCCCTGATGTACAGCCATTACTGAAATAACTGGTTCTGTACATCTAAATGATCTGTATGAGTTTTTCATTAGAAATATGGAAGAGCATGATGCCCATTGTAAAGGACATCATTCAATTCTTCGCTCTTGGGATTGGAAATAAAATATTTTATGACTGCTTTAGAAGTATAAATGCCAGTATCCAATAAGTATAGCAACCCCAGTGCAGAGCATATATCCCTTAGAATTGTCTCAGTTTTACATGGTCACTGCACTTTTTCCATATGTTAGTAACTTTCTGTATTAAAGACTGATATAAAATATATATGAAATAAAAGCCAATAAAATTATCTTTCTAAATATGTATTACTTGTTAGTGTTATTTATTTGGATTTACACTTTATCGAAGGTTGAAAAGTAAATTACAGGTAATTTACGCTTCCCGCACAAAATCAATACTGCCTTGACCTGTGTGTAATGTGTGGTTCATTTGGAAAATAATGCGACCGGGTTAATGACTATGAATATTCATGAAAATTTCCTGCCAATCAGAAAATTGAATGATGGTTAGTGCGGAATTTGAAGAATTAAAATATCACAAGCCATGCTTAAGATATAGTGATGCAAATTCAAATGCCGATCGTACGCGATCCTCAAAGTTTACATACATTCTTCACATGTCATTAGATTGTACATATTCTCATCTTTAATTTCATATATAAAACGTCTGTCGCAAAAGAGATTTAGTGTGCTGGATTTTGCTTTAAAGGTAAGGACTTTTGAGTTTTTGTACTTCGCTGAGCATGTACTATGGACGCCATCTTGAATATATTACGATGTTTGTAAACAAACGTTTGTAACCAGAAGTTCAATGCCATATCGATTAGTAAATGTCCATAATATAGTGTCTACAACTTGTGGCTAACAAATACATGGTTCTCAATCCAGTTTTATCATATATTCTTTTAATTTAAAAATGATCGTCTTCTGAGAATTTGTCGAGACGACCGTTCTTCATAACCATGCGATATCGCAGTTAACATCGAATTTAGTTTTCTCGTTCAAATCGTTTAAACAATACCAAAAAAAATTCTTTTAAATGTGTGAAGAACTACTTTACAGACTAAGATGTGTTTCATCAACAATGAAAACAATTTACAACTCAATTATTTCAACCGAATGGTGACATTTATATTAAAGTAGGAAGTAAAATATGAGATTTTCCAATTACCATGACAATAATTGAACTTGAAATTTTATGCATAATCCATGATTAGTAAAGCCTTGAATTTGATACATACCAGCATTAACTTTATTAAAATTTCTATTTGAATGGTTTTGCTGTGGAGAAAAGAAACATTTTTGATTTAACACCATATATTAACATGTTGCTGTGTGTGTTAGCACACAAAATATTACAAACAAAATTTAAATATTGGTGAGATTTTTCTTGAAATAACTTTCCCTGTTGTAAACGTACATCTTTAATAATTGCAGATACGAGTCCAGCATGTTGTTTTACATAAAGCTGGAAAGTTTTATGAATTTATCATTAAAAATAACAAAATTACATCAATTTATGTCCAATTTCCTTTTTTTCTGGTGCCATGGATTTATTGCGTGTGACAATATTATTATAAGGAAAAAGGTGAGCAAATTGATAGAAAATTGGCAACTTTAAAATGTCATAAGTTTACTTCTAGTAGAGATATTTTCAAAATTTAAACTGTTCTATGCTGCTTGAGATAAGATCTATCATTTAACAGTGTTTTAAAAGCAATTAAATGACAATGAAAAATCAGCTGGGGTTGCTAATAAGTAGCATCAAGTCAGACTCTTGTAAAACTGACTGGTTCAGTTGTTTTGCTATGACAAATATATTATAACGGTCTAGGTGAAGAAAAAAAAAACAAAAACAAGAAAAGCAGGAGCTGCAGTGAATCTTAGTCCAATAATGTTAGATGCCTCACCTGATATTTGTGTTTTTGGGCGCTACGTCTTACTGCCTAAATAACTGCCTTGTATAGTATATTCCCAAGTCAACTGACAGGAGAAAGGGAGGTCAAATTTTGAGGAATATCTGATAAGCTTGTTGACAAATTTAAGTGTAATTGAGATACAAACTTTAAAGTATTTACCATTACGGAATCAAGATCTGACAATGCTGAAAGTGGATTAATCTGAATTATGTTCATAGCTGCCAACCCCCGAGTACAAAAATACTGATTGCTTATGACAAAAATACTGATTTTCAGGACCAAATATTGATTTCTAAAATTTTAATGCATATGTAACTACTTACAACATATACAACCATCAGTAAGGTAGGACAGTGCCTTACATAATTATTTAATGTCAAAGATGCATGTGTTGCACACTTGCACCTTCTGGATGGGCACCCTGTTCCATTCGCATGCCCATTCAGAAGGTGCAAGAGTGCAACACACTCAGACACGGGTTGTTTATAGGAGCCTTTTCCACACCTTGTTTATTTTTTTCAATTATTATCGATTCCAATGTACCAAATGTCATTGATAATCTCAATTCTGTGTGATTTTCTTACTGAACTGTTTTCATTCTAGCATACGAGTAATCCTTTGCGATTTTACCGTCTGGAAAACGCGTGCAAAATAAATCACCAGCAACACTAGTAACTGAAAGAGGAAGGTTCATTTCTAAAAGAAATTTAATAAATCGAATTTCGATCAAATTACATCAAGGTTCTCTCTGGTATTTATATACATCCAAGTTCAGGCTGAGTTGTCTATGATAAAGCAGCAAGTTGATGTTTATTAGCTTTTTCGTGCTCTTGTATTTCATGTGCGCCTCCATGCCCAATAGCGAAATAACATTACACAATTTCCAAAATGTAAAATCTTCTCCTTTACTAGACGATTTCACAAATCTAAATAAGATGGCACAATTGTCCTTTCAGTTCTGTTTTCTTGTCTTTTCTGGTGAAAATTCTGAATATTCTGCTTTCCTATTCAACATGATTAGAAGTTGAATATTACAAAGATGAGACAGTGTTAGCGGTAACTGTTTGCGAAATCCAATACAACGGATAAAGACAGGCATTGTAGTCTTGATTTCAAATGAACCAATTATATTGTAGAACTGTATTCCTGTATACATGCGATACATTTCTATCAGAATGGAACCAAGTGCCCGTTCTAAACTGAAAATTGCAAGGAAATTATTTTTTTTAAATTAAAAAATGTATTTTTTGCAACAACAAAAAAAAAAAAATACACACCCGTATTCAGGTCCAAAATACGGGACAAATACGGAAAAAATGGGACAGTTGGCAGCTATGTATGTTTCTTTAATGAAAAAATATACTAATGTTGAAGGAAGTAGTTAGATAGCTTTGTTTCGTTCAAGATATGTATCATCCTTTTAACCAATTTCAGCATTTCAGCTTCCAATGCATTCAACAAAACTGAAATGTGGGTCAACAGAACTTGAAAACGCTTCCAACTGCTTCTGTGAGAATTTGAATTTATTAGAAACATGACATCCAAGTCTGCTTAAATTAACTAATTTGTGTAAAAGTGTTGACATTTGCTGCTGGGTGTGCAAGATTATCCTGAAAATTTGGCATCTTGTTCGGATATCATTCAAAATCATATCATGTTATACAATACCATTATTTGGTCAGTACAATATCGCACCCAAAAAACATAAACATCAGGTCAGGCATCTAGTCCTACCACGTAAGACCCATCAGGATCTTACTGCCTAACTAACGGCACTGTGTAGCGTGTTTGATATCCACTAACAGTGTAATGAAAGTAAAATTTTCAGGAATATCACACACAACTGGCAACCAATAACGACGCTTTTCTACAAAGTAAAGTTATAATGTTTTTGTCAGACTTTACTTACCCTGATATCTTTTCTCTAATAAATTCAAAGTCTCACAAAAGAAATGGACCTGTTTTCAAGTTTCGTTGGCCTACATATCAGTTGGCTGGATAGCCGGGAATGCCGAAATTGGGTTAGGTTGAAATATTATTCTTTAACAAAACAAATAAAAAATATATTATGCCTATTGGAACTATAAGCAACATTTCATTCCGTTCAAGTAACATATCCTCCACATGACCTACCTGAACATATTTCGGCATACCTCGACTACCGTCGCATTGCAACAAATTCAAATGAATGTCAACGGAACATGAAAATGCATCCATTTGCTAGTGTCATATTTTGATTTCACCTGGATAAAAGACAGCACAGTAAGTATATCACACATAAATTAGTGGAAGAGTGTCGATATAGGCTGCCAAGTGTGTGAGATATTCCTGAAACTTTGACTACTCGTTCCGAGGTCAACAACATCGGAACACGTGATGAAAGGCCTTTATTTGGGTTGTAAGACGCAGCGCTTAAACAAAAACAACATGTGCTATGTCTTACATTGTAGGACTAGTCAGGCATCTTACATTATCGGTCTAAAGTGGTTCTATGGTTAGTGTGTCAATCTTGAAACTGTACCAGTGAAGATCAGCTACCTTGGGCAAGGCATTTTATTCCAACTGTCATGGCTGTGTTGATGTGCCACAGATCCAAACCAGACCCAAAAAGACCCCAAAAGTAAAGTTGTGAAGATCATCAAGTAAGACAACAGAGGCAGTGGTATAAAACTGCAAATCAGTTTGGAGATTTGTTGGAAGGTTCCATTTTAGAACTCAGTTTTATCAACTGGCAACTACCTGTGCTAAAATTAAAGAAAAACTCGGCTAACCTCTGCCCTTGCAAGGTCAGAGAGTGCACGTGTGAAGGTGAAGGTCAGTTTCGAATACACTGTAATTACATATTTGGTTATTTTTCTTAACAAACATAAAATTAACACGTGACTTGCATTCCAGAAAATAACTCAAGGCCGTTTACTGTCAAGAATATTTAAATTATTGTCCAGAATTGTCTTTCTGTTCACAATAGTTTCTGCGGCATGGAATCCGCGGAAGCAATATGGCGTCACACGAAACAATGCCTGATAAAAAATGAAACTTTTCGCGCCTTTATGACATATCACAAGGGAGAAAAAAATGGATATTATACCTCTGTTCCTAAAGAAGTGTTCTGCAAACCTAATGTCAACCAATACCAGCTGTCAGTACTAACTGTTATGAAAATTCTCTTGATCGATTCACAGTCTCACATAATTGTAGACTGCTACAGTGGATCACGTGACTAACAGGTGCGCGAACGAGATTGTTTACTTTTTCATAAATTAATATTGCATCTCTTAGTCTTTTGAAAGAAAATAAGATCTAAACTTAGAAAAGACAAAAATGTATAAACCCATACATATAGTTTACAAACAGCGTTTTCAATTTATTTTGGTATTCAGAGTATTATTGTGTGTGACTTTGGTAGCGAGGCTATAAAATCATGGGTTTTGAGTAAAGTACTATATACTTTTTGGAGCGGAAAGATACTCTGCAATTACAAAAATAAATAATAAAATAGGAGTAGCGCTTACACATGTGCGACACTGCATACATGTATTTGCAAAAAATCAATAAAAATAGTCGAAATGGTAATCAAAAGTGACTAACAGCTTACATCCACGGACATCTACACCCACAAGGAGGTCACAGCTATGTTGCCGACATTTGGTTTTCTGAAGGGTTATGTTGATGATAGGGGAATGGTGTGACGGGGGGGGGAGAGTGTTCAGAGTGACCTGGGACTTCTTTGTAAAAAAAAAATTTCCGGGTCTCAAAAATAATTTGAAAAAATATTGTCACTCAGATTTATAGCAATCCAAACAACAAAATAACCCTATATAAGTTGGAACAATAATAATAAATACCCTGACTCCAAAGAAGATCTCATCCCCATTCCACACACCACACTCCGCGAAAATTAAAAAGTTAATCCTAGAAGTAGACAATACATTCTTCCATACATAAGCGCTCGCGTGGCGTGTGTAAAAAAGATTGTGATGATTTATTTTTTTTAATCAACTAGTAGCAGAAGTAAAACTAGTTAAATTGATTTAGAACATTTTTATATCCGCAATTATTTGATTTGATCACATTGCTCGACATAATGTATTAAAACTAGATAAATAAATAAAAGAACACCAGTATCCGGCATATCTTAGCTCAAAAGCAGATGCACGTCCTGCGGTGCTTACTAACTAGGCCAAATCTCTCTCTCTCTCTCTCTCTCTCTCTCTCTCTCTCTCTCTCTCTCTCTCTCCAAACTATATATTTTTGAACAGAATAGAGCACAATCGAACCTGGTGGGGCCATCAAATGGAAAGAAAGATAGGTATTAAACTAGATTTTAAAAAAAGCATACTGAGAGATAAATATACTGCCTGTTTGAACTTGATGTGTTTGCCAAAATAATAATAATAATAAAAATAATAATAAGAAACAAACAAACAAGCAAACATGTATGCCACTTTACCGCAGAATTACAATGAATATGTGGACACCCTACAGCATGAGGTGTATACGTGGACAATCTGCAGCATGAGCTACACTGAAAAGGTGGATAATCTGCAATCAAGGCAGGATCAGGTCAAATGTTGGAGCTTGGGTCCAGAATTTCAAAAGGACCCTGAGCAGCAGAGAGGGTGGACCCTACAACTTTGTAGAGACCTTATTTTTGAAATTTAAGGGTTCCTACGAAGGCTGAAAAAAAGGTTTTTGCTTTAACAGTAAAAACTTCTCTAATTGACCAGATTTTTTCTGATTTTTTCACGTGCTGGTCACTACGCGTATGTCGTCCACCCTCTCTGCTGCTATAAATTAACCAAATATTTTATCAAGACCTATTCGATATCTGGATCTTGGGTCATGTAGATTTATTGTTATAAATCCAAACGGAACAGCTTGTGCTTTTGAAAAGAAGTTTTTAAATTTAATCATGTCCATGTCGCCTGAACACCAAGTATAATAAATATTCTGTGGAGTATAATTATCTACGCCATTAAACACAACCAAAATATTGCAGTTGTCTCTGATAACTTTTGGAATTTGTGTATATCTCTGGGTAACATAAATCACATCCGTGTTTTTATGTCTACCTCGAGAAAATATTCTAGCTGGATTTGATTGTTTGTCCAGCATCACATCATCGTACACTACGAGATTATTAATGAATCCATCTAGGTCATCTACAGATGGAGCTTCATCGATATCGGTTATAAAATCAATAATATCATTTCCGTCTTCGTCCAGTAGTTTTGCATTTTTATTAAAATCTTTAAGTACTTCATAGCATCGTTGATCATCTACAGATGGTGCTACTAAATACAGTTTGTTCCACTTGAGCCATCTCATTATCAGATTGAGCAATAATTGCGTTTTTCCACTTCCGGACGGACCTATTATAATCATTCTGATAGAATTTGGTAACGCTGGATGGTGCTTTACTGGCTCTTGTTTTCGTGTCGCAGAAAAGTCAATTATATCCATATAATTAATAATATGATTCTATATTGTGTTCGATGCAGAGCATTTACACCTACTACTGAATTAACGACAATAACAACAAAAAATAAAAGACGAGCACTTACAGGTAAGTGTGTGAAATGTGGCACCAAGAAATATAAATTTATTCCAACAAAGACAGGTGGGGGTGATATTGCTGCTTCGTTAGGAAAATTACCAGGAACTCCATGGGCTAAATACCCCGGTGAGAAACATTTACCCGGATATAATTATTGTGATCCAGGAACTCGACTTGATATCCGACTCGATAACCAAGATCAACCAAAACCAGGAGAGTATCCAGTAAATAAGATTGATCAAGCGTGTCACGTTCATGATGTCGCGTATAAAAGTAAAGATTTGCAACAACGACATCTCGCAGATGTGAAATTGATTCACGTATTAAATTCTATACCTAATAAATCTCTCAGAGAATCTCTCGCTAGCTTTCTAGTAAAAACTGCTATGAAAGGTAAACTAGTGCTAGGGGCTGGCAATTAAATTATATAACTATCATAATGGAATCTGTTTATTATTCCCCGAGAGGATTCTGGAGAGGTAAAGCAGCGATTAGTAAACTCGCCGAAGCAGCAAAAGTTTCACGTGATGTTGCTGCATCATGGTTAGCACGACAGGCAATATGGCAAATCTTCCTAAGTCCACCTAAAAGAATTCAGTATGCGCATTTTGATGTTAGCGTTCCTAATGAAGTTCATCAAGCGGATATACTGTTTTTACCACACGATACCATTAAAACACGTAGACGTCAATACACGTATAGATATGCGTTAACTGTCGTTGATGTTGCGAGTAGATACAAAGAAGCGGAGCCATTATCAACAAAGACAGCATCTGAGGTTGCATCTGCGTTTGAGCGCATTTATCAACGTGGTGGTCTACGATGGCCACGGTTATTACAAGTTGATCCTGGTAAAGAATTTCTTGGAGTAGTATCATCGTTGATGAACAAGCATAACGTTAAAATCAGACGAGGACATACTGAAACTCATCGTGATCAGGCAATCGTTGAACGATTTAATCGAACACTTGCTGAGCGGTTATTTGGATACCAATATGCAAAGGAAATATCTACTGACTTTAAGGATAGATCTCGTGAATGGGTTGCAAGATTACCGAGTGTGATAGCTGCGTTGAATAATGAAATTACTCGTGCAACTTCCATGAAACCTTCTAATGCGATCAAAAAAAAATATATAGCAATACAACGACGTGAATCTTTCTCTCAACCAGTATTAGGTAATGTAACTGTAAGATATTTATATGAACCTGGCGAACTTGAAGGTGGTAAAAAAGAGCAACCGATCCTATCTGGAGCGTGACTACACATAAAATTTCTAGCGTGGTAAGATCCACTGGTAGACCTCCAATATACAGACTAGATTCCACAGCCCCTCAACGTGGATTTGTACGTGAACAATTGCAAATAATTCCTGAGGATACGCAATTACCACCAAGCTCAATTTTGTAAACGTCCAGAACCTCGACGTCGATTACACTCAAGACAGGTCAGCATCACATTATCACGTGTATGACCGAGATCACTGTTAATTCTGTCTACGGTAAATTGTCTTGGATTAAAACACTGCCATGACATATTACAGTTGCAACTTGCGCAATGATTATTTTGTAGTTGTTTTAGTGTTATAATAAATTCAGCATCAAGATCAAAGTCACGTTTATTTTTTTTTTGTCACACTGTTTATAGCTGACTAATTTTTTATTGATATCGATATTGTTAGTGATTTCTTCAGTTATTACGTAATCTACAATAACCCTACGCAGTTGCGATATTTTCCTGACTCGAGATACGGCGAGATAGACTAAATTTGACCATTCAATACGATCATCTACAATCCAGATTCTAGTATCGGTTATAGTTAATCCCTGCGACGAGTGAATTGTTATAGCGTATCCTAACGTCCATGGCGATTTATCCATGTTCAACGCGCTCTCAACAACATCAACAACAACCAACACGATATCATTCAAGACAAGATTCTGTACCCTCGGTGGAACCAAGGTACTTGGTATTTCAACTTCAATATTTTGTAGTCGAGTATCTGCTGGGCGATAACACAAAGGTACATGTAGATCCGGAAACTTTTCTTTATGTAACATAAATAATTTCTTTTGTAGTTCATCACGAACTATCTTTCTATTGGCGACTATCAAATCAGCAGGTCTCCATAAAGTCCAAAAATCATTCATAGAAGTTTCTGCAATTACTTTACGCAGAATCTCGCATTGTATTTGATCTGCATTACTTTACGCAGAATCTCGCATTGTATTTGATCTGGCTGAAGTCTGATTAATCTTTTAAGCTCTTTTAGCGGTTCATCAATAGCTCTATGGTCATCATTTATTTCTTCGTAATAATCTACGTTATTCTTTAGCCATTCATGTGGAGACTGTCCAACAAAGGGTGGTGGTTGACCATTATCGCCACACATAATCACAGCAGTATTCTTTAGTAACAACCAATCAAGAAATGTTTTTAGTGTTTCTAACGACACCGTGCATATCTCGTCCCATATAATATACCTAGGTATATATTTTCCACCCATCCGCGATGGAGTCCATGTATCTCCGCACCATCTAAAGAAACTGTGATATGTACATGATTTTACTCCTCGTTGCTTTATTTCTCTAGCAAGTTTGTGCGTCGGTGTTAAAACAATCATATCTGAGATATTATTTATAAATAAGTTAATCGCACGAGTTGTTTTACCTGACCCTCCACACCCATTAAGATAAAAGGTCTTATACCTAGATACAGGATCATACACAGATGGTGCAGATGATTTTAATACTTGATTATTATTTCTGTAATATGTCTCCGCAATTTCAACATCGGCAGATTCAGAATAACTAAGTATATTTTCTTGTTTTATCCTCCATGTTCCCCATTCACCATTACCGAGTTTTAATAAATCTTTATATTTTTTGTGTATATAAAATGAATCCGTAGCGACTCTGACAGCGTAACGAGGAAATTTATTTATCATCGATAGTAGGTTTATCGAAACGTACGCTAACATCGAAGATCTTACATGAGTAAACTGCGGTGATTCGCCATCAGTATAGCTCACAATGGTACCTAGTTTTGTTCCATCTGATAAATAAGCATTACATCTGTTTATAAACGTATTTTTCTCCATCGTATCAGCGATTATAAAATCTAGTTCAGCATCGTCCATAATCAATCTTGTACACGTTCGTTTATGATCATGTGATCCTCCTTGAGTAAACTTACCGATTATTTTTCTGCCGAGATCTTTTGCAAATTTTTCATCATGCTCGTTCCTGCATTTATTTATTTTAATGACATGATCTTCATCAATATCAGGGAATTCTTTCCTTGTATCATCGATATTAAATCTGTCCGGTTCTGGTAACCAAACTTGCTTCTGTGAACTATACGATATAATCGCTTCAGTTACTCTCAACGATATTAAAAATCCAGCATCAAGCATATGCCGCAATAGTACTATCGGAACCCAACGTCGCTCTGAAAAATGTCTTCCGAACCAAGCATAAGTAATCGCATGGAGATCTTCTCTAAACTCGAATGATTCTACGTGAGCAAATCCTGTTAAGTCAAAATCTGGTAAGGATCCGTTTATCGCAACCCTGGTCATGTCATGTGTAGGATGTCCGAATCTCTTAAAGTATCTAGAACATTCTCCATATCCAAGAAAACTCCCAGGATAACACGCTACCATATCAACCGAGATAACATCATTGTAATCGTATTTGGTGTTCCATAATCCACCGTGTCCATATTCTATACAATTTTTCTTGACATCTTCAAGAAATTCCGATCGTGTCGTTTTCCATGAATTTTTCTCCTGAGCGAAATGAGCAGCGACTGACGGAACAGTAAAACAGTTATTCAATAATTGTCTAACTATGACATCATCAGGGGTATATTCACGCCAAAGGCGTTGCGCAAGATGTTCCATTTCCTCATGGAGAGATTGTGTACGATAAATATCACCGTTAGGTCGTACAAATTGATCATAATGATTATACTCAGAACTCTGAAATAACCAAACAGAAACAGGATCGGTTTTACTAATATTTTTAATAAAATCAAAGATATCACCGTCATAAAATTTAACCGTTCTATCTCGTGGAAATATCGTTACAGCAGCAGTCCATGCGTGCGCGTTATGATCAATAATATCTATCGGAGTTCCATTTTTTGTATATTTCGGTTTGTATAAAATCTCTCCTGTCAGCGTTTTCACTGCTATTGGAAATCTTAATTTTTTCTCTAGCTCAGCGACATCTTTGATAGACGCTCCGGTATCTTTAACTGATTCTGCCCAGGCATTTATTTTTTTGCGTCTTAAATCTGTTAAGCCATTACCACGTATCGCGTTTGTAAAGTGTTCTGTAACTCGTTCAGCTACACAGTTTATTCTTGACTCTGATAATCTCATAGGTTTTAGATCCCCGAC
>JAECUM010035739.1:0-42984 GCA_016617855.1 Megalonaias nervosa
TTTTTAATTCGCCGTGGTTGCACGTACCAGCCCCCACAACCCCTGGACCATGCACTCGTGTTCTATATATATGTAACTTGGACTATCTATTTAATATTCTGTGTAAATATCAGCAGGCTTTTCTGTGTATTAAAAGTAAGTGACAGAGAATGAACCTTGTTTAGATGTTAATCATAAGAACAATAGGGCTGTACAGTTTAGCTTTTTCTTTCCAATGAATTCCATTACAAGGCATTCAGGCCATCTGTAAGCTTTTTTTTTTTTTTTTTTACAATGAATTCCAAACCCGTCAGCAAGCCTCTAAACGCATGAACAGACACAGATTTGACATAAATAACTTTATTCATACATCTTTCTCATCTCAACATCTTTTATAATTTACAATATTTTTCATCTAAAGCAATTTATATTGCTAATTCGGATATGGAACGTGTATTAAAAGAGACATATTGGATTCACCGTCTGCATACTGTCTATCGAAAAGGTTTAATGCAAAGATTATTGTGACCTTGATTGATAAGTGTATTGACCTGGACCATGCAATCTATGTATTTTTATGTTATTGATGTGGGTTGAGAAACACATTCTCAGTAACTAGTATGCTTGGGCTGAATAATTTAAATTTTCCTGATTTTAAAAGCTGATATTGTAAACTTCTAAAAATCTTGATAACTCTGTATAATAATTGTATAAAATGGGCATAATTCAATGTTTGTACTAAAATGAAACATTTGGATACTGTCTGACATATATGAAACGTTCTAATTATAAGATTATTTAAAATCTTCATTTATAAATTCATTTTATTTAATCAGTTATACATATTTAACGGGAAATAAAACTGTTTGTATTTGTATTCTAACATTAAATAAGAAGAACTTGTATCTGCATACGCCATTTCCGTTGGCGCGTGCAATTTTACTTTCAATTCGAACGAAATACCTCATCTCCCAAGATGCAGTGCTGCGCATGCTTAGCGGTTCACATTAGCGAAGAAAGCTGAAGTGAATCCGGGTTCTTTTGCGCTCTGAGGGATGAGCTTTTTTATTTATGCAGGTTACTCTGTTCAATTTCTGGGGTATCTGACTGGTATGATATTCGTTTACTACATTACATCATTTATGTAAGTATGAGAAAGACGGTCCAACAAGGGTAGTACTCTTCTAAATGAAGATTAAAGACAGCCCAAAAATAACCGGATGGCAAATCCAAATTTAATAAAGAGGACTCTCTAGCGTCCACTTTCAAATAGCTTAAAAGCTTCAAAGCGTGCTTCGTTCGATTTATCCTCGGCTTATTTTTAACACTGCACATTGAGGCTATCATATTTTCCGACAGCAAAATTGTTTTAGTATGAATACTGTGAGTGTGAGCCATTTTAATTTGTTCATTTCTTTGTATTATTTATACAGCGTCTGCATTTAGTCAAGCTGCATAGATGGTTCACATTATTTTTCTCCAAAAATGTCTCCCGCTATTTTATTAATACCATGAGTTCACTATTTTTCACGATGTACCAGTTTTCATGGTCGCTACAAAAACCACAAATTTATTGACCTAAAGAGTTTTGCAAAGCAAATGTTGACAGCAAACTGTTTTTACATATAAATATTATTCATTTTGTTAGAAAAGTACCAAAAGGGTAGCAAATTTTTATGGAATTTGATTTATAAGGAATTCCTTATTTGCAAAAATAAAGATGTCTGAAAGGCCATCTGCAAGATCCAAATATGCATATTCCTTTCATCTAATTAGGTTTAAACTTGTCTTTTTGAAATGTAGATCGAATTCAGTGCAACATTCTCTTTTACAGTCATTAAACTTTGAGGGTACATTTATCAACAGAAGGTCAACTCGCCGTTAGGAAAAAAGGTCACAATTACAATTTACACTTTGGCGACAAATTGGAAGTAGTTGAATTTAATATCATTTCTCTAATGAAAAGCATTCTTTCGAGGACTTAAAAACAAAATCGTGACAAGGAAAGGTACAAGACCTGCTTTCTCTAGTGACCAATGTAATATACTCGCTTATGAGTTAAGTCCAACTGTAAACTGCACAGACCAGATCTGCCGGCGCTATGTGCGCCCGCAGATCTGGGTCTGTGCAGTTTGTTCGGATTAATCAGAAGAAACAAACAGCATAGACGCTGATCTGCAGGCACATTATGCTACGAACGATAAGGATGTTTGTTGTTTGTAGTGTGACTGGACTTATAAGGGAGTACAAACAGTATTTTATACTTTTGAATGCAGCGGAGAGAAAGGGATAAGCAAATAAAACATATTAAATGTGGTAAAGGTGTCAAAAGCAGTAGACATTCTTGATCATGTTCCACTCTGTATGAAACAAATTAGATGAGTTTGATGCTGCTGCAGTTGTTGATATCTGACAGAACAATGCAACCTAGCCATTGCTTGTAGCATTAGATTTAGCTATTTCATATAAGGAACGTCACAATAGTTCAGTCGTAGTATAAAAGAACATCTATAACCACTTCTTTTAGAATGATGCTCGCGTGGATTCAACACAATCACAGATCGCGTCAACATTTAATAAACTGGATATTGAAAATCCATTCCTCGTCAAAAATTGTTGCATCCGATGTCGTGTTACCCGGTGACTGCGGATTACGGCCTCATAAGTTACGTACAAAATAGTACCTAGAGTATTTTGTCTCCAAAAGACAGAATTTAAATAAGACAGCGCTCGATAAATGCTTCCGCGCCTTCATATATATTTTCTCTAATATTACTTCAAACAAGACTCTCAACACTACGACGGCAAAATACTTATCCCTATCTACTTACTGTAGATCTATGATGTAGGTAACACAAGAAATATTAATCCAGGAGAAATTCAAAACATGACTTCTTAAAATCAGTGAGTACTCTCAAACCGAACCTACTCTGGTGGAACCGTCTTTAGAAAATTCAACAACTGCTGGCGCATGTACTGGTACTGAAGAAACATGTCCATTTGTATCACCAATTATCATTTACCAAGTAATGTTGACCAAATTACCATATAACGGTGGTTATCTCTGAGCGATAACCATCTTTAATGACAGTAAAACAAATACGAGCGAATCTGGTATCGCCTTAGTTGTTGAATTTTCTAAGATTCAGCAATCTGTTCTAAGGGACATAACTCAATCTTGAACGATCCGACTTTTTCTTGGACTTGTTCTGCCTAAGTACATTTGATTCAAAGAGCTTCATCACATTTTTGTAAACTTCGAAAAGTTATGGTCTAGGTATAGATATCGTCCTTACATCCCATTAGTTGACTGTATTAATGTATCAAAGTGGATCAAATTTTATCACATGAAAATAAATACCAGTTATTTCAACTAATGTTTGTGGATGCTAAAACGTGCTGTACAATATCGACATGGTGGGCTCGGCCGTCGTCTTAATTTTCCTCTCTTCGTTCGGTACAGTGTTGCCTGCTTGTTATGACAGACTGCGATGCCTTAAGAAGAGATATTGAAGAAATTAATACGAATATGTTCTTTTAAAAAATATTTGCGTGTGTGTGTGGGGGGGGGGGGTAGTGGAGATCTCGCTAGTTGTGCTCTTGATGTTAGATGTTGGAAGGTAGGAGTTGGAAAGCCTACGTGGTAAAGGGCGCGACAATTGACCCAAATGAGTCCAATGAACCGATATGGACTAAAAAGGAGACACAAATGAATCCAAATAACACAAATGGACCAAACTAGAGATGGAAGCCAAAATGGAAATCCAAACAGATATCAAGAGACCCAAATGGACATTGGCGCCGCGAGAGAGTTCGATGCATCCCGGGGGCAATATTCTTTAGTAGCGCCCTTACTGAGCCACCATGGGGAAATGCTCTTTGTGGCACCCCTGGTTTGCTACAGAGAACAGGGGTTTTTTTTTGGTCATTTGTGGACTTCCCTCCCCCAATATAAGTTTTGTGAATAATTTACCCCGTTAGACCAGATGTAGGAGAAATACTACCAAAATTTCAGCTGCAGAAATAACCCTCACGACGGCACCCACTTCGCCTGGCGTCTTGGGGCAATGCTTCCTCCCGCCATAACCCCTCGTGCCGTCACTGCAAATGGAGCAGCAGGGAAGGTTAACCCTACAAAATATTTAAGCAAACGACCCCCCAAGCTAATGAACCTCACCCACGACGAGTAAGAAAATAAAGGTCAATTATATTAAAATCAATATCTCTACCCGAACTAAGATCATTTTTTGTGATCACCGTTAATCGTAGTTAGTTCGTTTACCGATTTGTTCATACTAGTTGTTTATGAACTCTTGTGTATTTTCCTTGCGGAGTTGTTTACGTGCTTTGTCGTTAACCTTCCCTGCTGCTGTGAATTTGGAATTCTCAGTTTAAAGTATTTTGTTTCTATAATCGCGGAGACCACTGCGCGTATCATAATCAACTTTTGAAAAAATCCCCGGGGTTACAACGTTGTATCGGTTGTGGATTGGGTTCTCGCACCATAATCTGTACAAAATGCGGTGGTAACAAATACAGCGAGCTGCTGTACTATTACAATCACCGAATTCCAAAGCGAGGTATAATAAAAGAACACCCCCCCCCCTCCAACATCACGTGAATTTCTTCACAACCACATTAAAATAATTCCTGCTGTGGTTGACCTCAAAGATGATTATAGAATAATCAATAAACGAGAAGAAGAAGAAAAACAAGAGAAAAATATATAGCTGAAGAAGAACGAAGAGAGATAAAGAAACTTAGTAAAAAGTTAAGATGTTCAGAAGAACAAGCAATAAAACAACTAGAGGAGGAGCGAATAAGAAAAGCAGAAGGTAGAAGAAGATGAGGGTTCTATTACTGAGGAAGATCACAATCGCCTGAAAATCATTCAAAAATGTTCTGCGGGGCCCAGTAATAGCTGAGGGTCAATTTGCTCTGGACCACTGGAGAGTTGTGCATAATTATTATTTATTAGGAAATCTGCACCACTCGCCAGTTGCTCAGGTGATAACTTTGCTGAGAATAAATTTATTATAATCGAATAGATCTCGACGTCGGTGGTCACAAATCGTCTTGGAGAGATAATCTTAGGTTTTGCTTGAACCCGTGGAGGGTAGCGCCATTTTTTTTATATTTATTAGGAAAATGGCGCAACCCTCTAATTGCTTAGGTGATAATGTTAATTGATTCTACGGTAAATATCCTGCCCAGGAAAGAAATTCATTATAACGAACATTGAATAAATTTAGCAAACGCAAAGGTCAATCGAATATCGTTTGAGTAAGATCTCGACGTCGGTGATCACAAATCATCGTGGAGATGTTATTCTGAATAATTTTAGGTTTTGCTTGAACCCGTGGAGGGTAGCGCTATTTTATTTATATTTATTAGGAAAATGGCGCAACCCTCCAATTGCTCAGATGATAACGTTAATTGATTCTACGATAAATTTGAATCATAGAAATCTTTATCAATCGTGAATGTTGATATTGGTCGATTTGAACATCTCCTCAACAATTATGCAAAATTAAAACAAGATCTAGAGCACAAAATCAACAAGATTAAATTAATCAAAATAGAATTGGATATAATAGCAGAAAAACTAACAGCGATTGTTCACGATGGTGAACCCGAATGTGATCAGATTACACATCATTCGAATATAAACTAAACCAATTATTAACGTTCCATACGTGAAATTTTAACATGATCTCGTGGTCGATATTATATTGTGGTTTATCTCCGTCGGAGAAATCTTCGTTGAACTCATCTACGTCAAGATCTTCTTCTGAAAGTTTTTTAATAATAATATCATTCCCTCCGTAGAATCCTTGACAATCGCATTTGTAATTTATCCAGTTGGGATCATCAAGAAATTCTGATCTGGGGAACTCAGGATAATTAATCGTGTAGTTTGATCTAGCTGCATGAATTTTATCATCTGCGATAAATGTTGCACCAAAACCTTTGTACATTAATTTTATTTTTTTGATAATGTTCTCGCAGGTAAATTTTTTACTTCTGATTCTCGTTTCTGGAAATATACTAGACCAGTTCTTCATTAATGTATTATAGATTTCCGTTTGATCTTTATCCGAGATCATCGTTTTAATTTTATTTCTGATATCGTCGCCGAAAACCTTCGCGGTAAGTTTTGATAATCTGTCTGGAACAACATCTGGTACATCCACATGCCCTATCTCTACTGCATCAGCAGCAAGAAACAATAAGATGTTGCATCATTTAAAAGCAGCAATCGGAATTAAATTTCGGTGTAATTTGTTTAAAAATATATTTTTCGGTAAGGTATTCCCATCATTGTCAGGATTGCTCTGTGTGTACTAGGGTTAGGGTATGATATATATATATATATATATATATATATATATATATATATATATATATATATATATATATATATATATATATATATATATATATATATATTCTTACGTATATGTAATTAAATTGATTGTGTGTTAGTTTTAAAATTCTTTTTATTTTATTTTTGTTTCATTACATTATTTTCACGGGATTCGAAATTCTGTTTCAGTAATTCCATATTTTCTTTTAGTAATATTGTTTATCTCAGACGTAAAACGTGTTACATGAACAATACTTTTAGTTCACTTTGGTCCGTGGTAGTGTAAGCATTACGCGAAAACGATTGGCTATTGCCAAGGTCATTTCGTCTAGTCTGAATAAACAATGTTTTATTTTTAAATTTATTTCAGAGTGAGAGTAGATAGGGGTTTTTGCTACGTGATAAATTGCATTTTTGCTATTGCGTTGTTCAAGAGTTAAGAGACCACGTAATCTATCTCGCGAGAACGGGATGATAATTCGGGTGGATATAATACCCTTCCTGAGCGCTCGTCAGTCAGTTGTATTCTGGAAACCTTGAAGGCTGGATAGGTTTTTATTGTTGAAACCAGATTGTTTTTGAAGTTCATTTGTTTTTGGAATTTAATAATTTATTCTCTGGAAAACCAAACGAGTGTACTGTTTTATAAATTCTGGGAGAAAGAAATTCAGTGGAAATGTATTCTGGAATTATTCGGAAACATAAACTGTGATTCAATTGAGGAATTGTTGCTATTTGTACCAGAACCACATCTGACGTCATCGCCTTCCATATTGTAACGTCGTCGAGATTCGAACCTGGATTCTAATAGAACTATTTAGTGATAGGACTTGTATTTCTCATTCTTAGGATTCAATTTTGGATTATATTTACAAACCGTAAGTCCTATTTTCCAATTTTTACATTGTTTTCTAGAGAAATAAATTATTTGGTTAAAATATACAAAGCTTGTTGACTTCACTCTTTTCCCTTGTTATTATTGTACGAGGCTACACGTAGCTTATATATATATATATACTCTATATATATATATATATATATATATATATATATATATATATATATATATATATATATATATATTAGGGACAGAATTTTTTGAGTAAAAGTAATATACATTGAAATTTTCTCTGAATTGTATTAAAACTAATTTTTCATTGGATTATATTGAAAGTAGTTTCCACTAAAATATATTGAGAGCAATATTATTTATTTTCTCATTACAACTATTTACTATTTTAATAAAGATTGCACCCCTATAAGCAAGTGCAAATTTCCCCGTACTATACATTTTCATTGTATACCTAGTCAGCAAATTTGCAGTCGTAAATTGTGTCAGTACTAATAGACTAGATTCCTAAAATTCTCCCTGACTGAGTAAGATATAAGACTTAGCGTTTGTCTGAAACAAAATAGCTGATGAAGCAAATTTTGACGTAAGCGAACACACTCGCTTCCATTAGGGATAGACAGAGCCTCCTTCTGATTCGAGACGGACGAACACAAACCCAACACTACTCCAAATTTGGCCAGGAGCATATGTTCAAACGGTATAAATAAAGAAGCAGGCTTGAGTGAATCAGTCCGTTCTGTCAAAAGAATCAGAAGGCTTCGTCTGTCTTTCCTTACAGGCAAGAATCGTCTGTGTTCGTAAATTTCTTTAAAGAATAAGTACCTTTCTAATGCTAGAGATTTTTCTTGGTAAAGTTCATACTTTTGCAATATTTTTCGGAATTCTTTCTATATTATATTATAATGTAATGGAATGTTTAATTGTTTTTAAGAATTCATATTTATTTGTATTTACGGTAATTATTATTAGAAAAGACGAATTCGTTATCAGCTCATGCTTAGATTTAATCTGGAAATACAATATTCTTTAAGTAATAAAGAATAATGTTTAGTAATCTATTTCAAATTAGTATTCTATTTTAAATTTAATAAAATACATTTCTTGAAAATGATTGTTGTTTTAATCGCAACTATTGAATTTTATTCTCTTTGGCTATCATGAATTCATTCGATATTTAATTATCTGTATTATATTCTAAAACACAGAAATTACACAAATGAATGAAGTTGGTAAGTTCGAAAGAAAGTATCATTTTATATGAATTTCGTGTATTTTAAATATAAAGGCTTTATAAGATGTATCACTAGAATGTAGCATTATATATCTCTATATATATCAAGTATTTAAATAAAAGTCCGTTCTGTCAAAAGAATCAGAAGGCTTCGTCTGTCTTTTCTTACAGTCGATCCCGTCGTACCTCCGCATTGCCAAGTTCCCCAAAAGAATGTAGCCGTATCTACTCCGTTATGAGTGACACCTTCATCTTTAAGAGAGCCCGAACTTTCTTCTCTCTCTCTCTCTAATCATGGGCAAAGACATCTCTTAAAGTTACTAGTATTTCCTTATCATAGCAGGGAATGAGAAGAAGGTTATGATACAACAAACTTTTCATAACAAGTGGCTGGAGAAATATCATGAATGAAGGTGTCACTCCCCATAACTATGATCTACGGAACAGACTCGCACTGAAACTCTTACGACCATCAGACTTCACTCCGCCCGGCTATGCTACATCAACTCCAGAAGCGACAGCGCCACCATATTCACAAGAAAGATCCCAGATTCCAACAACTTCGCTCCTGTTGGAAGGCGCAGCAACCATCAATACATCGCCAGTGACAATCTACCCACCACTGTCAACCTTACAGACGATTCCAACAAGTTTGACAGGTACCGTGCCCACACCCAGTCAAGCACCAGCGCTCCAGCCTCTATTTGACCACGGTTCGACAGACCTAACGCCGCCAACGCCCAGTCCAGCACCAGTGACCCAGCGCCCAATTGATTTGACACCACCGACGTTCGAAAGTTCGAGCCAGTTACCGGAACCTGAGACAATTTCGCCAGTAATTGTGACTCCAAAAAGTACTCTTTTTACGGCAAACCCACTGACCATTACACAAACTTTTCCAGCTGTGTCAGAAACTAGAACATTCAGGGTTCAGCCGTCTTGTTCAGTGCATGTAACTCTAACTCCACCAGAACATTTTTCTAGGAGTGCAAATATTTTAGGAAACGACCGATTCTCGCAAACAGGTATGTCTTCTGCTATCAAATTAGATATTTTTAATGGTGACCAGTCTCAAAACCCATTTAAATGGTTAGAACATTGTACAATGGGATAAGTTTTATGAATTATCAGAAGCTAAAGTCTTGAATGCATTTCCTTTTCATCTTCAGGGGCATGGTAAAATCTGGTACGATACCTTACCAGAGAGTGTTACAAACAATTGGCATATTCTAGTCACAACCTTTAAATCTAGATTTCATAATGACGATGTCATTTTAGATCTTTCAATTTTGCAAACTCAGCAAGGGTCTTCTGAACCAGTTATAGACTATTTAAGTCGCCTTTTGCAAATCGCAACTAACAAAACTATCCCAGATCAAGTTTTATTGGCAGTGGCATTGAATGGATTGAAACCTTCCGTAAAAAGGATCGTAATGAACAAAAGTCCAACAAACATGGCAGTTTTACGCCAGGCAGCATTTTTTCGCAGACAAAAACATTGCCACTACTGATAACACCGACCTGTCTACCCTTAACACAATTTTAGAAGAAGTCAAACAACTCAAAGATGAAGTTAAGGTTGCAAATTCAAAACAAAACCAAGACAATAATTCGTGCTCTCAAACACATGCACATATTAATGTCACAAAACAGCGATTTCGCCCTCAAAAAATTCTGTCCTAATATATATATATATATATATATATATATATATATATATATATATATATATATATATATCTCTCTCTCTCATAAGATTCTGTGCGGCGTATGTTTGTAATTTAAATTTCTTTCACAGGAATCCGGAATGACTGTGTAGATAGATGAGAATTAATAATTGGGTCGACATGCGAGTGTGTCTGCTAAGCACGAGTGAATATAACACTAACTGAGTAGAATCATTTTTTTGGTGATGTGTGCTTAGTCGTGATGAAATATGGACTGGTGCCTGCAGGCAAGGCGGTGGGTGCCGTTTACCTGCGGATCTTGCTTCGAATCTCCGTGGAGTACGAATTAAATTTCTCTAACTTGAAATAATAGTATTATAGACAATGCTGTCGGGCATTTCTGCGCACGTAAGGTTTCCGTTTCCAATACTGAAGCAAAACGCATACCGAATTCGACCGATTGACGAAAATAAAATACTGCAATGCTTACCATTTGAAAAGAGGCAATTGTCACCAGAGTATTCTGTTCAAATTAATATTAATTTTGGACACACGGGATACCATCCCCGTGTTTTCATGACTCACGATATGTCGGCCTATTCTGCGCACAGCTTTGAAAAGATGTAATGTTTATCAGCAGTTCAGTCAAGCAATTAGGTCAGATTTATAGCTAGTTTTACAAAATTCAACGTAACAATGTCAATAAATGGCAAGAGATATTAAGCAAACTAAACCGATCTTGTAAAAAAAAAAAAAAATAGTAAAGTTCAACATTTTATAAAATGTAAGCTATTATGTGGAAGAGAAACAACAACGAATAGGATGTGAAGTGTTTACAATGTCTTGTTTATGGGGAAAAATTACTAAAGAATTTAGAAACAGACTATACGCCGGGGAATTTCTTGAGAATCCGTTTTAGCGGCAAGTTGACATGTTGGGTAGCAGACGATTTTCGTACGTGTGGGACAACTTCTTGCAAAACTGGAAACTTGGATTAAGATGCAGAATTTTTTAAGGTATACATTTCCATCTTTTAAATAATGTATTTATTTGTATGATTCTAAAAGATACACAGTAAATAGGATTTTCTGGGTTACAGGTTCAAGAAGGTAATGGAGTGAGTCTTCATGTTGACATTTAGAAATCACATTTTCATACGTATTTCGAGTCGAAATGTGGGATATTTTTGTACACATTTTGAATATCACTTTTCTTGAAGTACGACCGTTCTTTCTTGATAAAAAAATGGATTTTTGACCCAAAGAAACACGTGATCCAATGTTTACAGAAATGACGTATCGTTGCGCAGAATTACCCGACGCGCAGAATTGGCCGACATGGTGGGTAAACGTTAAACTGAATAAAATGATTAGGTGCCCTTAATACGTTGTAAACTGGCTCCGTTTGGGAAGAGGCCATATCAGCTAGTGTGTCACTTGTTTTCTCTTTGTTTAGATCAAAGTTACATTATTTGCATTTGCGGAGTGTATTGAAGTGCAGTACAGCTGCAGGTGCAGAACACTATACTAATATCTGTCACATGACACCGACTACGGTTAAAGAAAGGTTAATGTCAAACATGCTGTGATATAAGACACGTAATCATTTTGGTATGCATTTGGATAATGACTCCATTCCACAGGCAAGCAAGTCAGTTGACATTTATATCAGAGAAAGCTTTGGAAGAGTATGTACAGATCAAGTACCAAAACGGAATTTCAATTACATTTTTTTTCCACGAAGGAGTTTTATCATATGATTCTATGTACTTAAATTTTCGTATGATCAAGTCTAATTTTAAAGGAAAAAATGTGCACGAAACATCATCATCGTCATCATCATCATCAATCCCTTAACCCAAGAGGTCGTTGGGGCACCACAGTTGACTTTGCAACCAATTCTCTCCATCTTTCCCTGTTTTCTACTGCCCTTTGGGAATCTCCAAATCCCATGCCTGTCCACTTTTTATTGTTGTCTTCCCACCTCTTTTTCTGTCTGCCTCTTCTTCTGCACCCTCGCACTGTGCCTTGCAAGATTGTTTTTGCCAGTCCAGGTGATCTTGAGACATGACCGTACCACTTCAGTTTGCGTTTTTTTTTTACAGTGATCAAGAGGTCTTCATAGGATCCGATAGCTCGTTGGATCCTGTTGTGGACTTCTTCGTTGGTTGCATGGTCAATGTATGAGATGCCCAAGATCTTGCGGTAGCATCTCATTTCGAAGGTTTGCATCCTTCTTTGTAGATCTGATGTGAGCTTCCATGTTTCACAAGCATACAGAAAGATAGATATGACAATCGAGCGCATCAGCCTTATTTTGGAACCAAAAGCAATGTTGGTATCTTTCCATATTGGTCTCAACTTTGTTATTGTTGCTGTTGTCTGGGCAATCCTGCAAAGTAGTTCTGGTTTGGAGCCCTTGTCTGTGATAATTGATCCCAAGTACTTAAAGCTTGTGACTCTTTCCAGCTTCTGTCCACTGACCTTTATTTCTGCACTGATGTCATTGATGTTGTTTGTCATCTGTTTGGGTTTTTTTCGGCGCTAATCTACATACCGTATGCTGTGGAGGTTGTGTCGAGACGTTCAACCAAGTCAGCCAGTTCTTTTTCATCTCCTGCTAAACCATCAATACCATCTGCGAAGCGAAGGTTGGTGATTGTTCTTCCTCCGATGCTGACAGTGCCCTTGTGGTCATGCAAGGCATCCTCCATGATCCTTTCCAGGAAAATGTTGAAGAGTGTAGGTGACAGTATACATCCCTGTCTGACTCCAACTGTTGCTCGAAACCAATCTCCTCTGCTGCCATTGATGAGGACAGCACTGGTGGTTTTGTCATGCAGGTGCTCAACAAACTGCACCTGGTCTGAGCTGATGTTGTACTTCCTCATAGTTGCCCATAAGACTGCATGCCATACCCTATCAAAGGCCTTTTTGAAATCTATAAAGACGTGATATAGATTCTGCTGGTGAAGATTTGTTCTGTGGTGCTTCTTCCTGCTCGGAAGCCTGCCTGGTCTTCAGCAATAATTTCTCTGCTTGAGGCTTTAGTCTGTTGAGAATTATCTTCAGCATGACTTTGATCGGGTGACTGATCAAACTGATGGTTCTTTAGTTTTGGCATAACTGTAGGTTTCCTTTCTTGGGGAGCACGATGACCAAGGATTGAGCCTATGTGGTGGGCCATTTTCCTGTCTGCCATATCTTGTTGCAGATTGTTGTTAGGACTGTGACTATCTCTTCTCCTCCTGCTTGAATGAGCTCTGCTGGTAATTCCAAAAAGTTACCATCCAAGCAGTTTTTTAATATTCTACTTGCCGTGAGCCCAGTATGTCTACTGATACAGGAAGCTGGCTTTCTGTTCTGGCCGAGTATTAGTGTTAGTGTTTCCTAGTCCTGATATTGTTAAAAGCTATGGGGGTGTACGTGTCTGACATCAATTTTAAGAACCACACAAACCCGAAACACTTAATTCACAAATGATTATAAAATAATATCTGAAAACATTACGTGATAGCATTAAATTAAGAATTTCAACAGGACCAATTTACGAAATAATCCTATACTGCCTTAGTTTAAGATCTGCTTGATTACATGGTTCGATTGTAGCATTTGTTGCTCTCATCATTTTTAAGTACTGTTATTTCAAATGTACAGGGAACATTCAGAACTTGTCTAGATCACATTGTCATTATTTATCCAATATGCCTTAATAAAATATCGAAGTCTTTCGGATAAAAACGTATATAAAGAACATCAGCCATTTTCTAGAACTTGTGCATCACTATCCATCGGAACGATATTTGTTCTGGGATTCCTTCTATATTTGCATAAAACGAGCCCTCGGTATTTCTGTAAACTTAATCATTCTTGGTGACCTAGGTAGGATTTTCTAAATTCGAATCTGAAAAACCCCAGTGATATAAATGGTACTAAACAATTTAGGAAACGAACCCACGAGAATAGCCACTCACTGAGCACCCAATCTCGCCCCTGTCATTGTATGACCTCTAATATTGGGGTAATTCTAGGCCAGGAGGGGTTTGCATGTCAGTTCATATGACCGGGTTGACACTGAAGGGCCCGGATACTGTTTCAGTAGACAGTCAGCATATTCCCCCGGGTCCCGACCCTGGGCAACACCGTAGCCATTTTACTTCAATTACCTAGGTTTGTGTGTAGAATGTCTTAGTTTATTAAATAATATGCTGTAACTTTTCATATGTACTGTGTTGTAACAATTTTCAGTTTTATCTTTTCCTTACTTGTGGTTATCTCTAATCGATAAGCGCCTTAATGAAAGCGAAACAAATGCAAGGGAATGTGTTTTGATGCTTAGGGCAGTTATAGTAATTAGGTCTAAGTAACACACCTCGAACCTCTAACACTGACGGTACGACTTGTTTTAACCATTTCAGTCTCACTACAATGAATTAGGTACAGCAGTTTTAACGGTTTTCAAAATATTTATAAAAGGACTGCCACCCTCCCCATTCCAATTGCGTAATTACTCATGTACTGATGTGGAGTTTCTTTCATTTATAGTTTCTTGAAAACATCCATATCCGTCATCCAAGGCAATAGCTACATTGAATATTGAAGTAACGACAGTGCTTGTGGTATTAATATGTCATCACCTTAACCATTTGGATCTTTATTCTGTATTTTGGACATCATCATACATTGTGTATCAAAGCTTGACACAATGTAGGCACAGATATAATGTTTTTGTTAATTTTTTATTTTTTAAATCGATCATTTGAAGAATTCATCTCTTATTCTTTTTTAATTCAGGAACAATTGTTATATATTATGTCTTATAACTGCCTTCCATGGGAACTTAGTGAGGAAAGTTGGCAAGCTATATTATTTAAAACTAAAACTAAAAGTAAAAAATACAACCAATTTTTTTCCATCGATGACAAGTCACAGATCAAGGTCAAATGTCAAGCTACACTCTGAAAAATAAAAATTCTATTTCAGAAGCACCATTCCTCGTGGAAATAAATTCATCTATTCGAAATATGCGATTTTTCAACAAAATAACGTCAAAATGAAAGAAAAAGAAAATAACATAAATTTACGTTAGATTTCACCTGTCTATAATGTCTTGGTTTTATCAGCTGACACAGTAGCATTTAGTTGCCACGCAATAACAAAAAGGCACCTTTACTAAATTTTACAACTAGTAACGTTTTAAGAACATTAAGACGCCTGAAGATTTTGAGGTCATATATTTTAAGGTAGAGGTCACTACGAGATGACCTAAGAACATAATTTCTTACCTCTAGTTTAACTGGGCATATATTCACCAGCACTTACTGATAATATTGTTATTAATGCAGCGACATTACTAATTACTAATTAATTATTTTTGTTGTGTCACAGTTATGAGATACTAGGTGGAATATGATGAAAATGAATTACCCCGAAAAATTGATTAGGATGTCGGATATCGAATTGACATTGACAGGTTTGTATGCAACAAGATTTACCTTTGTGTATGTTTTGCAATACAGAGGTGGGCATGCAGAAAACAATGCACATATGTTTTATTACTAATCACATAGCAGAACATGTCAGTCTTATCTGATGCATGTGGCGCAGATACGCGAAACACAGCAAAGCCTGTGATTTCCTATGATATCCAACAAAAGCGAAGGAATGCACTATTTTGAAAATGATAAAAGTTTTCTTTCTGCATTTTTGTTTTACTTAGCCCCTTTCTACAAACTTGGTGTACGTCAGTGAACAAAACTACGTCACAATTATACCTCATTATGCACCATTATCCACGTCCAATGGTAGACTGGTCACCTGTCGCACATATACATAAAAATAAGGAAGTAACTAGGGGCAAGGAACCATGTTAGTCCAATGGCCACACGTAAGATGCTAAAGAAGAAACAAGCTGTAGACATGTTCTGAAGTGGGTGTGCTTACGTCATCGTAACGAAGCAGCCCTGGATCCTGTTTAAATTACAAGTTGATAACGTAAATCCAGGTTTGCCGGTGCATTAAGCGAGGGTAGATCTGGGTTTACGCAGTATACATCTATTATACTATATGGGTAATTACGTTATACAAAGTTCCTACGTGTAATAAATCGAGAGAATATTAAATCTAAATGAATACAGATATTTTATTTTTCTTTTCTACATCAAACATTTATAATTTAAGTCAGCAAACCTTATTTTGCAAGCGATTTGTAATGTTGTTTCAGTTTCGACAAAAGCAAATAGGACAATGCATTAAAAAGCGACATAGCATAAGCTTAACTTCGGCTTTCTGAAATAGTTTGTCGGTTCTGTTGATGCGTTATTGTCAGTTTAAGATCCCCCCCTCCTTTTTTTTCTACGCAGTTCTTCTTTTTAAACGATAAATATGTTTGTGATTCATGCATAACTCTATGTAATATTTATTACAATCTGTTATTGCAGTTACATAGGAGCGTTGGAATGCCCTGGACATTATAGTATTTACGTCTGGTAAATACCATGATGTCCAAGGCATTCCAAAACCAGTATGTAACTGCAGTAACAGATTGTAATAAATATTGCATAGAATTATGCATGAATCATCGACATTATCGTTTAAAAAGAAGTACTGCGTAGAAAACGGGAAGTGTGGGGTGGATCTTAAACTGACAATAACAAACCTAGCACACATGATGCTTTACATCATCGGCGGAAGGTGCAGTCTAAGAATCAAGCTATCAGAACTAATCAGTCTAATTAGAATGTAATATAAGACCACTTTTCAAGAAGTGCATATAAATGAGTTAGTCAGATTCGTATGATTTTCTGCCAGTGAGAGATAATTAGACTTGAGGCTTATTTCTCTGATGAAAACCGTTTTGTTTTTGTAGTTCTGCTGCTTCTTGATATCGTTTTACAAAAGTTATTGGATTTGTTGGCATGAGTACAGTTTTGAATCCTCTAGCTGGTCATGGTGATGTTGTATCAAGCTTAATTGGATCATTCAATGTAGACGGTTTTTCAATCCGAGCAGATTTGTCTCCCGAGAAAAGGCTCATGAGCCGTATCTCTCCTTGCTTTGAAGGGGATGCGGGGGTACTCCTAAAGCATCCTTTCGTCCTGTCAGAGACCTTTATTTTTGGGTGACAATAAGAGCCTAGCGTAAAATTGCCACCAGATGTTAACATAAAGACTTGTCTCGCATGGTATTGTTTTCCCCAAGCCAATTATCCCTAACAAAAATGTCCCTAGAATAGACACCCTCCTCCCCTTCTCGGGAAATCCTACTCTTTATTAAATTTTTGTTTGAGAAAACAAATAATTATCCAAGAGTACATTATTTCCCAGGGAATATTCGTGCAGTGGTTAAGTTCCTCCATAAGTACACGTTATTTTGGAAGCTCTATTTTTATCAGACTTTATCAACCTTTTCATCAGGGCTCTGCCTTTTGAAAATTTACAACCAAGATGGAAGTATACGTGAACCATCCTGGGTCTTGTTAGAGTAATTCCTTTAATTCTGATTTGCTATACATGGATCTGAACATGAGATTTATTTGTTAATATCCCATGGAAAATGCCAATATTTCTGTGAAAAGTATTGCAATATACCACACAAAGATCCATTATGCCTTGATTATTCCCTGATTCTGGTAGCACTGACGCAAAAGTTTTGAAGTGGAAGCATTTTGTATCTGTCACGAGTGGCTTCACCACTTGTGACCATACAATGTTTCCACTTCATTCGAACTATTTCCTTATATCTATTCAAATAGTATAGATATTCTCTATGTATCTCTCATCAAGGCAAAACACAGTAGAAATGCTAGGTTTTGGAGAAAGAGATTGTTTGAATTTCCATCACGACGTAATCTAACGTTTACTTTATGGCAGCTTATTCAATAAGTTAACACTGGATTGTATATCTGATATACCAGGACCGGATAAGGTCATGTGTGTGTGTGTGTGTGTGTGTGTGTGTGTGTGTGCAGGGTGTTTCCAAAATTTCAAAAGGGCCTTCACTTTCTTCGAAAGGGCATCAATGCAAAAGCCTATGTGTCTGTTTCCTCGAAGTGTGCATAATACGCAATAAATATGCGCAAGAATAAAACGATAGTCAAATTTCAAGTGAAAAGTGACTGTACCTTTGTTCTTTGAATACGTTTTCTTAGCTGGTGGGGTGGAGTCTGGAAACACTTTATCCCGATCTGGCCCTGTTTCACTATTTGTAGCAAACCCTCATGACGCTAAGACAATATCGAATCTACTGTGTAACTGGTCACGTCACTTATACAAGAGGGATTCGAGTCTCTTAAAATATTACAGGATTACTGTTATTTATTTTACAGAAAGTTGCTAATTTCTATTTAGTGTTTCTTTCATGCAAGGGAGTTAAATGTGTTTCTAACTGAAAGCTTTCATTATCCATCCATTACTGGCGTAACAAGACAATCCAAAGATAACGCTGGGGCCTAGTCTGATAAATCAACTCCCCAAATCTGTGTTGATACTGGTTGACGATATGTGGATCTGATGTCACCTGCTCATTAAAATGTGGAATTTTGCTGCATGCAAATCTTTCCGGAACAAACCTCCGTACACTTTAGTCATATACCGGTAATTGGTAACAGCCATATCTAGCGCGAAATTCAATATGGCCACAGGACAGATGTTTGTGCTATTCCACGTGGATTTACAATTCACCAAACACAGGATTTGCTCCCGAAATGTAATGTACATGTCACCAAAAGAACCCTTCAGCCGAAGATAGTTTCACAGATGCAAGAATACCGGTAAGTGTATAAAATGTATACGGATGTGTGCAGCCAAAATTTTCTTCAGATTTTTTACAGCTTTTAATGTATCGCCGATATCAGCCCCTAAACCGAAAATCAATATCATCACGGGTAAGGGGCTGATTTATCGGCCTTGCTGGCGCCTACCCTAGTAGTTTTATTTCTACTTCTAGCTGTATTCTTTCTAATTTAGTCAAATATTCCTCACTACAAGCATCTCACAGTGTACTTGGATACTCCAATATACTTCTAATATAAGTTAGTTATAGGTTTGAAAAGAGCTGTCTTAATGGGCTTAAACTTTAATCCATAAAATCAACTTTTCACTTAATTCTTTGACAGCATTTTCAATGTGTTCATTCCATTTAAAATCAGTTTGAATAGTTAGATCAAGGCGTTTATCACCGGTCATTCAATTTTTCCAAAGCAACATTGATGAATTAGTTTTGCCAATATTGAATTGTGATCCGAAGTTTAGGGCTCTTTGAAGTAACTTGTATTGAAAACGTATACTAATAATTGTCATACAAAATTAAGATAATTGTTCTATGCTCCATATCCAAAACATAGAATCTCTTCTCTTTCCTAAGACTCTAGACGAAATTCGTCTTCGCTGTGGTCTTTTGACTTCTTTTCGACAAAACATATCACTTTTGAGTAGCGTTGGTCTTTTTCTTCGAGTTCCTTGCTTTTCTTTTGCGTGTCTGTTTCCCTTATGTTTTTGATTTTTGCTTTTGTTTCTGTAGGGCCTTTGCACCTCGCTTAGAAAAGTAGTGCCGCTGTAAATTGTTTCCCCTTCTTGGGACTGATGTCAGGGTAAATATCACATACCCAATTTTAGTTCCGTTTTTTTTTTTTTTTTTTTCTTTATGATTATAGTTTTACAAGGTGTGCGTAAATACGGGCATAGGTAGACCTAGTGGGATACTAGCCCACCTGTTTATAGGTGCCTTGGTGTATTCGTACCGACGGTTGTCAGTTTTTGTATTTGGGAAGACAAAGTACGGGACATAGCGGAAAGTAGCAATGGTTACAGAAGAAGGAAGAAGGGTCACACTTCCTCTTTTTCGTCTCAGGACGATATACTCCGTTTCCAGAAGTGGTTTAGGTCACATTCTGTTTTCTGACGTCAACTCCTCCAGTGAACAAGAGTGCTGTTGCAGTTTCTGTGTTTTGGAAATTGCCTAAAGTCACTGGGCCACTGACACTCGAAGCGATCCTGTCGGCTGCCGTTAGGGAGAGACTCTTGACGCCTTCCAAGGAAGGGATTTTGCGAGTGACAGATAAAGCAAGTGTTTTTCTTTAACAGATATGATTTTGACTCTAGTTCTCCAAATGGAGAATCTTCTAACAGATCATTAACACGGGACCGGGCGCCAAGAGCGGTTACCCGGCAACGCCCTTGAAGGAACCGGTCAAGGGGATTTGACTAGCGATCTGGGGAGAGGGATCGGATTGATAACCCATTCTCTATGTTACCTTTAAATCTTTTTGGATAGGGATTCTGAATTTGCTCGCTCGTCTATGGAAAGGAATCGGACTGGCATCCCCCCCCCCCCGTTCCCTATGTTCCTTTTTAATCCCTTGTCAGACACAACAGACGACATATCGATCTTTTCCACATAAATGAAAGGCTACAGTCTTCGTTTCTGGGAGCCTTCCCTCTATCGCCGGCCATCATTTCTTTCCATCAGTTCCAACTGGTATCTCTAGAGTACGGACAGACGCAGTAGAGATGGTGGCAACGATTAAACTCCAGGTTTCTGTAATAGTACATATTTTTTTATAAATATTTTCCCAGTACATTATGTCGTGGTCAGCGTGACAGGTAACAATTAAGATTGACGTATGGGCTAGGCTCGCTAAGAATTAATAGCTTGATTAATGTATGCTCCGTTTGGGGCATGAGTGAATTTTTTATTATGACCCGCTAGGATAACGGTCTGAAAGATAAGTCAATGTAGGGTTACGTGGAGGAAGTGACAAAGTAGAGCCAAGCCAGAGACAAATTTTGGGACCATTTGGAATAGGTGTCATAAAATGATATTTTTCAGAATACTTATTAATAAAGGCGGACTAGAGAGATTTATTCTGACTTCGATGGGAGTGTTGACATTTTGGCTGTTAGTGAAAGGTAATCCTGACTGGCTAAGATAAACGAGGGGTGTTCCTAGACGAAATCCAAGGTTTTGAATAATCTCCCTAGCGAAATGAGTCAGTCCACGTTTTTCTGCCGAAAAGGAAGTCTGAGGGAATTAAAAAGTAAATCGTCCATGGGACGGGTTCTGGAAGAATTTGAGAGACCCGGAACCAAAGACAGAGAAATTCGGCTTCATAGAAAAGGGAGCGAGTCTCGGATTAGCACAAGGTATTGTCTCAGTCTCATACGATAGGCAATGATGTAAGTTTGAAATTATGTGTTGAATTTATTCGTTTTAAATTCACACATCAATTTTCTGTGTGTTCGTAAGTTAATGGATTGCATGCATTTGTTTCGAATGTTATATACTCATGTATTATATGCATTTGGTCGCGCTGAGATGAATTTGTTCGAATTACCTCGTTCAGATGTAATAGAAATCATTGTAGGAATTTCATGCACTATTCTGATACGAATTGTGAGTATTAATTTATCTGTTTTAAATGATATGTATCATCTATGCTAAGGATCGACTTTACTATGTCTACGTCAATGGATCGCTATTTAGCACGTAATGTAGTTAAGACAAGACGTGAAGTCCATTAATTCATTGTGTAATTAAGCTGTGAATTTCCTTAACCGAGAGAATCGACGTGTGTCGACTGACATAGTTCAGCTAGGTATTTAAAGCCCATAATGGGATGTAATAGTTTATCCTAGAAGTCTAGTTATGACATCATTCCAGTTATGAATGCGAGTAGCCGCAGGAAAAGACATTAATTTATGATAATTGGATTGTGTATTAGTATCAAGTTGCGAACTGACCATAGCCCTAGTGTGTTGAGTTACGATAATACGATATCTGACATAACAAATGTGGGAATATTGTTCGACGCCAGAAAAGAAAAACCTGACAAACATTTAGGTTGTTTTTTATTTATCTGAAGGAAAAAATAGCTCCATACCTGCGCACTCCGTAATGGGAAAAGACCGCAACCAAGTTATGGTGGAGGTTCCGAAGAGGTTGGACGGGGGGGGGGAGGGGGAGGAAGAGAAATACGGCAACGCTGAACTGTCACTACTACAGTGATTTGGAAAGAACCGGAAGCAATCAAGTTATGCTGACATACCTGCAGTCTGAGTTCGATCAGTCACTCGATTCTGTGATGAAATGTGCTTTATCGGTATAACAGAATGGCTAATTGCATTTCCCATAGATCTTGTTGTTCTACTTTTAAGAGAAATTGTATAATTCAAATGTCATGTTCAGTTTAAATTTATTTATGTAATTGATTAAATTGTTATATTTTGCGTACGGGGACTGTTGTTGTTCTTATATCTTTACTTGGATCTCTGTTGCTCCATCCTTTAATTTCATATTTTATATTATTGTTTGCTCGATCCGGGCATTAACACCGTATCGATCTTCTCCTAGATAACGATAACCAAAGCACCATAGAAGTGTGGGAACATATCACATATCTCATATCACCCCACGCCCTAACAGTTTCTATTCCCGAATCTGTTTGGTATCCAAAAAAGAGTGGAACGTTTCGAATGAATCGAATTTTATCCCTTAAAGAGACTTCTTCGGAAAGAACATTTAAAAATGGAGACAACCGCTTCGGTCAAGAACGCCACAATGTCCAAAGACCGGGTGGTCTGTTGGATCTTTAAGATGCGTACCTTCACATCTCCGTCTTCCCGTCCCACAGGAAATACCTCCGGTTTTATGTGGGGGAAGATTTGTTTCAATTTCGAGTTGCTTTCGTTCGGTCACTTCTCAACATCCATTTTGCCAATGTGATGGGGGGGGGGGGTAATAATGGCTCACTTGAGGTCCTTAGGGGTTTCCATCCTCCAGTATTTCGATGACTGTTGAAGCATAACGTCGTCAAAGATAATCTTCTGAAGGACGCGTTCCTCTGTTGGTTGATAGTGACTCGTCTGCGTTTAATCCACAACCTATAGAAATCTGATCGCATATATCTGCAGGACTTCATTTTCGTGGGATGAATTTCCTCACCAGTCAAGTAAGGGTTCGGATTCCCCCAGATAGGATCGCTCAGATTATGTTCATCATAACTGGACTTTTAGCCAAGACTTCGTTGCCTGGTCGACTTTATCTCCCTCTCATAGGACCTCTGAACGCAGCTGTGGAATTAGCTCCCTTAGGGTCCAGGGAGACTTTATTGGCGTCCTTTCCGGTTCCTGCGTCTAGCAATCCCGAGATAGCCCAAAGATCCACTGCCTGCTCGGATCCCTCATTGGTCCTATTTTCAGCACCACAGTAGTTGGTGGCTAGATAAAGATCAGTTTAAGACTGGAGTAACCCCGCATGAGTGTAACTAGTGTTTCAAGATCTCTAGCGGTCTGTCCACCTCATAAGTTGTCGTTGCAATACGATTACCTCTGAAAAAAAAACAAACGCCGAATTAGCTGAAAATAATTACTAAAAAAAATTAATGTAATTTGTCAGATAAAGCTATTTATAGCTAAACTGAACCTTAAATCATTTTTATTTTATCGTTGTCGCCGCACAGTTACTACTAAATGTAAACTTGGAAATCTCACCGGGCCAGAGTTTTATAGTGGTCACCTAACAGATTTTTTTTTTCTTAATCGTATCCCTGGCAGAAAATCATATTCATCGGATTTGAAGTTTCCTCTTGGATACAACAATCGTAGCAAATAAGCGCGTTTACCGGTCTTACCACGAAATTATATTAATTTAGTCGAACAGTAACATTACGGTTTATGGGAGCTGAATTTAGTTGTCTCTGTCCATCTGTTCAAATTACAGAGTGAAAGCCACCCAACTGTAAACAATTGGTCCATATGGAATCGTATAGCTTACATTCAGGTAGATATTTAACATCAAAGTCATCCATAGTCTGTATAGTAGACAACATATTATTTTGCAAGTTTCCAATATTCAGAGGAAATGGGTTAATTTCATTCTTTTCGTTTTAAGTATTCAGCTTTTATTATCTCATAGTTGATACACTCACATCATTGAAGCTATTAGCGATTTACAGCTGACTCATTGAAGCTATTAGCGATTTACAGCTGACACTCACGTCATTGAAGCTATTAGCGATTTACAGCTGACACTCACGTCATTGAAGCTATTAGCGATTTACAGCTGACACTCACATCATTGAAGCTATTAGCGATTTACAGCTGACACTCACATCACTGAAGCTATTAGCGATTTACAGCTGGCAAACATGAATTGTGCGATGAGTGTGGTGGACAACAGAGTTATGGGTCAGAAAGGGGCGCGAATCTCAAACTTATCTGTTCAAAATACAAGAACTGCAGACTGCTTCATGGATCACACAAAAAATCTAAAATATTCGATTTTGAATCATTACACTTGGTTAATCGATATATTTTGTTTAAAATACAAAACTCCGAGTAAAATGGAAAGGGAATTTGTCATTAAATGTAATCAGTACAAGACTGTGCGTTCATACAGAACAAATTTTAACACTCTTAATAATAGTACCCTAAGCTGCAAACGGGTTTCTGAAACTAATTTATGACCTGCAGTTAGAGTCGAATTATTAAATTAAAGTAAACAACCAGCGATGAAACTTGCAATTTTGCTTTACTTTGAGCTCTTATGCTAATGCATGGATTATTTTTATTATTTTAAATAGAACAATATCTGCTTACATGAGTAATTGACAATTCTTGTTTTCACTATTTAGAATGTTCTACGCATTTAAGCTGGGCTGCATGCATTATTTAAATTATGTACCTGATACTATGAACTGTTTGATGATATGTTAAAATTTTCCTTACTTTTTTATTTTTTCGTTCCAAAATTGACTATAAAAAAAATGATCATCAGAGACTTTTGTAGGCTACTGACCGAAAGTATGGGTTTTTTGTGGAAAAATTGCGGAAATTGCTTGACTTTTGCATATATGCAGTAGAAATTGTATTTTGATGATGTTTCTTCAAAATATGTTGGCTTAAATTTGCAATAATTATTTTCCAAATTATCTAGGTTCTTCACCATATTTCATTCCGTTCACACAGATCATTTCATGTAAATGTTATGACTATACAATTATTGATTATTTTAGGAAAGATGTACAACATCAAATTTTCACTAGAAGATAGTTTGCATTTTGTTGTGAATTAAACAGATTGTATAAGATTTGACGAAAATGCCATTTTAATGAAATAAAAAAGCCTTGAATTCTACGTGATCGACTAATATACTCTTTATCTCCTGTCTCGCCTACGACTCTGTTTAGCCTCATGTCTATCAATTTCCTCTCTCCTACCTAACAAATTTATGTACACACACACACACACACACACACACACGCACACACACACACACACACGGGCGCGCGTGAGACCACAGCATGATATCGACATCAAGATAAAATTCAGTAATCATTACAAATGATGTTTACAAGGGACATTACAAGATTAGCTAGCCATCGATTTACCATAGAATTTTATGCCAGCCAAATAGCAATTAGAAAATGCGCTCAGAAGTGATTGTGTACGTGTTCTCTGATGAATTCGGCCCTCATAGCTGGTTTTATTGGTTCAACGGTCGGATTCACCGTCTACGATGATAATATCTCAGCCATATTAAAAGAATTTTAAACGAACGCATTCTAAGATGAGAAGCAGTGACAGTTTGTATAATCTGCAAGAGATACCTCGTATTGAGAAAGAAGACGATGAAGCTAATATGTAAAAATTGTTACGCTTGAAGATCAATTCGATAAAATATCTGATAAGGCTAGCTTTAAATTGAGACGCGTGGAAAGGCTTTCACATCCTGTTGTACATGTCGACCCAAGGACTTATATTAAGTTTGCACGAGTAGGGCATGGAGAATGCGTGATGGCGTGGCGCCGCGTTATCGCTTTTTGGCATATAAAATATTAAGATGCTCCGTAGGCTCAGCACGGCACTCAGCGGGCCCTGTCGGAGCGAATGACAAAAGGGGAAAACGGGCTGGTGCAAAATAAAATGGTGTTGAGTCCTGGCCTAACAACCTCTATTTTTATCTTGCGTTTCATTGCCATTCAAAGAAATGGGATTATTTTGTAATTTCTGACAAGGGATCATTTCTATCACACTATAAAAGAGACAAGGTAATTCTGTCACTCGGTATGGACGTGTGTGGGACCAATTACAGGATATATGTACTGACATAGGTGGTCCACGCGGGATAAGAGGGATTTCGAAGTTGCAGAACCGGGCAAGAAAGCATTTTAAGGGCTATTGAGTCCTATGATAAAGGGTGTTTTGTCGACTCAAACTGTGCAATCTAATTCAGGCTCTGTTATCATCACCCTGTCAAACAGACTACACACTACTGCTAATCTAAACAGTGATCTCCACCAGTTTCTGTAACAAGATACCTCCACACATGAAGACAGAAAGTATATATGCAATCATTCTAGTGCAAGAGAGAGAGAGAGAGAGAGAGAGAGAGAGAGAGAGAGAGAGAGAGAGAGATCTTGGTACTGATAATAATTATGCAAAATCTATAAAATATTTAATTACATAACACTCTTTAGTAAAGAGCAAATCTTAAGGACATTGATAATTAGTCTAGGTTTATTTAGTTAGTCTACATTCTTGTATGGAGGAAACTCACAATATAAGAAACCACCTTTTTGTTGAGCCCTCTTTTCATTTAAACAGAAAAGTAAACAACTTTAGCATTGAGCTCAGTCCAAACAGTTTTAACATTGACTGTAATCTGGGATGTGGATGAATGGATGGACACATGACAAGCAATGACACCAAATTGATGAATAAGTCATGCTTATGCCAAGACCGGCACGACAAAATGACCTGCCATAAAACCTGACCAATATTACTTTATTGTTTATTCAGAGAATACTTAGAAATAGAAATAGAAGATGCTGAATCCGGAAGCATAACCAATAATATCTCACAATTTTACTGTATAAATATTTATTATTAAGAGAAAATGAATATCTTAAGAAAAACAAAACTTTTGCAATTCATTCTAATTAATCATAATATCAAACTACAATGCATGAATGTTGATATAAAAATACATGTGGTGAATATAAATACAGAAGAATGCTGCCACAAGTAGCACAAACATACAGTGGAATATTATTTTCTCATTCACTCCCAACATATAGAGAACAAAACAAATTTATACTAAAAGAGTATATTTCTACAAGACCTTATATCACAGTCTGACAGTTTAAAATATAGAGATCACATGAACCAGTACAGGCTTCCTGGCAATAATTAGAATCAAACCTTGGTGCTGATGTGTTTTAGACTTTTGGTTCATGCTTTCGTAGGGAAGAACTTTTTCTAAAAAAAAAATAAAAGACAGTCAGGCCCAACATTCTACTTTTAAGAAAATAAAGTAGTCATTTAGGTTAACTAGTGAACAGGCAATTTTTCAGTAGTTTTACCTCTGGTTTCATAGAGAGCAATAAATATAAACACTGAATCTCTTTATAAATACCAGTTAGTATTCCCGGCCGTTGGCTTTTAGAACCATCCACACCTTTAGGTGATCGTTTCTGGGATTTTCGCTGGGCCTTAATTGGGACTTTAGTTGTTGACCCTAGTAGTACAGATAATAAGGGGTTCTGGCTCACTCTTTTGGGGGGGGGGTATCAAAGAAATTGTCTCAGTGACGAACGTGATTTGACACAGTTTTGGATATCAAAGGAGTGAAAAAATGGGGTTTTGGCTCAGGTATTCGGTATCAAAGCACATCAAAGGGGGTTCTGGCTCAGATTGTGGGTATCAGTTTTGGTTGATATATCAAATGGAGTTCTGGCTTAGTGGTATCACAGAAGATCAAGGGGGTTCTGTCTCACTTTTCGTTGATATATCAAAGGGCGTTCTGCCTCAGTGGTATCAAAGAAGATCAAAGGGGGTTCTGCCTCAGTGGTATCAAAGAAGATCAAAGGGGGTTCTGGCTCAGTTTTGGCTGATATATCAAAGGGTTTCTGTCTTAGAGTATCAAAAGAACATCAAAGGGGTTTTTTACTTAGATGCAGTAGTGTCCATACGCGAGGGTGTGTATGCCTTCGGTGGAGTATCGTTTATCATCGAACACAATGCCCGTGGATGAAACCCTACATCGACTTCAACACAAGACAACGTGCCCTTGCCACGTCGGCGTTCGACAAAGACTTCTTCAAACTCATGAACAACAGCGTGTTCGGAAAGACAATGGAAAACAAACAAAACAGAAGAAAAAAACCATCGAAATCGTCAACGACGTTCAACGACGTGATAAAATGGTCGCCGATGACGCCTTTGTATGCATGAAAATCTTTGACAAAGAACTCGTCGCGATCGAATCCAGAAAAACCAACTTGAGACTGGACAAACCCGTGTACGTTGGCGCGGCTATCCTCGACTTCAAAGTCAAACACCAATGCGGCGATAAAGCCACACTACTCATGACCGATACAGAATCACTCGTGTACGAAATTCACACCGACGACACCTACGCTGATCTGCATCAACACCAACACCTCTTCGATCTCAGCCATTATCCTACTCAGAGTCAGTTCCACTGTGACAACAACAAAAAAGTCATCGGAAAATTCAAAGATGAAACCAACGGAAAACCCATCACAGAGTTCATCGGACTTCGCGCTAAACTGTACAGCTTCACCCTCGAGGACGAACACGTCAAGAAAAATGCTAAAAGTGTCAAAATGGCCGTCATCAATCACGTGGCGTCGTTCGAACATTATCCTCAAGCACTTCATGGCAGCCCCCAATACTACTCCATAAAAACGTTCCGATCTCAGGATCATTGACTCTCCACGGTGATCATCCACAAAAAGGATTATGCGTGTTCGATGATAAACGATACTCCACCGATGGTATACATACCCTCGCGTATGGATATTACCGCATCTAAACGAAAAACCCCTTTGATATTCTTGGATACTCTTAGCCAGAACTCCCTTTGATATAGCAACCACGACTGAACCAGAACCCCCTTTGATATTCTTTGATACCACTGAGCCAGAATCCCCTTTGATATATCAACCAAAACTGAGCCAAAACCCCCTTTGATCTTCTTTGATGCCACTGAGCCAGAACCCCCTTTGATCTTCTTCATACCACTAGCCAGAACCCTCTTTGTTATATCAGCCAAAAGTGAGACAGAAACCCCTTGATCTTCTTTGATACCACTGAGCCAGAACCCTCTTTGATATATCAACCAAACGTGAGACAGAACCCCCTTTGATCTGCTTTGATACCACTGAGCCAGAACCCCCTTTGATCTTCTTTGATACCACTGAGCCAGAAACCCCTTTGATATATCAACCAAAAGTGATACAGAAACCCCTTGATCTTCTTTGATACCACTGAGCCAGAATCCTCTTTGATATATCAACCAAATGTGAGACAGAACCCCCTTGATCTTCTTTGATACCACTGAGCCAGAACCCCATTTGATATATCAACGAAAAGTGAGCCAGAATCGCCTTGATCTTCTTTGATACCCAAATCTGAACCAAAGCCCTCTTTGATATATAAACCAAAACTGAGCCAGAAAACCCTTATCCTTCTTTGATTCACAGAAAAACTGAGTCGAAACCCCTTTGGTATGCCTTGATACCCAAAAACTGAGTCAAAACGCCATTTTTTCACTCCTTTGATAGCTAAAACTGAGTCAAATTACGTTCATCACATAGACCATATCTTTGATACCCGCCAAAAAGTTAGCCAGAACCCCTTTATTTCTATACTACTGACCCTTTAAATATGAATCCATATATTTGTTCCATGTCCCATGTAACTCACAAATTTTGTTTGAAAAGAGTCACCATCACCGGAAGACTGACCCGGTGCAAATGATACATAGTGCGATTATTGAGTACACCGCTTGTGTTTATCAATGTCAGTTACTGTTTTAAATTTGAATTAATTTAAAAGATGTTATAGAACATCCACAAGAAAATGTTCCATAAATGTTAAACTACCAATCAATGGCACTGAGGAAGAAAATCAACAAAGGCCTGATTTCTATTAATCTACCTGATATACAGACTGCATACAAATATACTTACTTTGGTGTTGACGTAAACAGTTTCTTCTTTCTCTGTCCTTTTTGAAGGGTTTCTGCTATGTTTCTCTTATTTTTGGAGACCACTTTTGCATTCTGCAGTCTTTCAGTCAGATCATCCAAAGAAATCTGAAGCATTGCTTGCACATCGCCAATATAACTGTCTGGGCCAAGATCATACTCAATCTCTTCTGATGCCGTCCTTGCAAGGCATCCTTCATTCATAAAGTCTGGCAAGAAATCTGATGGCTGACCTGCCGTTTGAAGATATTTTATTTGGCAGTTAATCAGACAGCGTAGTTTGGATATAGCGGTTTCTGGTGGCATCCAACTCTGAGGTCGTCTTAATTTCGTATTAGCCTGTCCTCTTTTAGATTGAATAGTCAGGTGTCGTATCCCCTGAAAACTCAGCCTTGTTGGATCATGAACCTTTGGACAGTACAACGTTTTCACAAAATCAACGTAAACATTATTGTCCATCTCCACTTTCTCTGAACTAATACTAAAAAGGTTATCCCAAAACTTTGGATGCTGCAGATATAATGTCATTATCTTCCAGTGCGAAAAGCCATGGAATTTTGGAAAGTAGTCATTGCCCCCTAAATATAGGGCCAAGGCTATTTTGATGCCAATGTTCTTGTCGCCAGTTTTCTGTTCCAACAATGTCAAAATCTTTGTGATCTTATACAAATTTGAAAGCTTAGCTATTTTCTGTATTATCAAAAACACCTGATATTTAAATCTTCCATCAGGTTCTCTTGGCCAGCTTTGTGAAACAGAGAACAAATTAATGACTAAAGAATCTATATCTACCGAGGAGACCATACTTATAACAGCATCGCCATCTTGGAGTTCAGAGACACATTCCAACATCCAGTCGATTTGTGCTAATACAGTTTCTCCTTTATGTTGGTTGTATTGGTAACACGAATGAGGGATCGTAGCCAGTTATCTTTCCAACAGGTGGAGCCTCAGAAAAACCCGTCCCGATATTTGTTTATCCTTGGACTTTATCGTTAGCCAGAACAATCTATTGTTGATCAGTCGATATATATTATTTTGATTCACTCATTATAAGACAAGTACATATATGCAAAACAACTGTGAGAACAGTTTCGTACTTAAACCCTAATAAAAAGTTTTTAAAAAATTGCATTTATTGGGTGAAATACAAGGTCACGGAGAGGTAGATAGACTTAGTATCAATTTACAATAATTACCCCTTTTAACAGAGCCAGACCTAATATAATAAATGATTAATATATAAGCCAACAGAGCTGTATGTGTACGTGTGTGGTAATCAGAAACAATTCCCTTTAAAATATTACATCATTTGTTCTATTGCAAGACAATCGAATGCAATGTTCTAAATCTTATTGCAAACTGTCATTGAAGGACATCTTTGAAAACCTTATTGTCATAGGCCTCAAAGCTGAGAATAAAAAGAACAATTACAGTCGAAGATAATGCAGATATGATATTACTTTAAAATATATTAAACATATGTTTAACGGAAAAAAAAAATTTTGAACAAGAATCTTGTATATTTCCAAACCAACAGCTAAAACAGTTTCTAAGGAAGTCTAAAAATTTTACTAAATTACCCCACCAAGTAACCATCTAAAGAATTATTTAGAACAAATCGCTGAATGTTTCATGAATTTTATAATTTGAAGGATATGAGTCTGTTGAAAAGTAATATCAGAAAGAATCCCACAGTTAATTGTTTGAAATTGACGCGTATTTCATCGTTATGCAGAAACGAGAAAATGTTTTCAATTTGCGACAACAGTATCACCGATTAGGCCTAATATTTGCTTAACATATCGATTAACTCCATTTTTCGCCTCAATAACTTAGCTCCTCATCTTTTAAACTCCTGTCTCACTGCCGATAACGTCCATGATCCGTACGATTGAGACATTTTGCAAAGCAAATTGAAGATGCTATATTTGTATTGTTTAGTTTATTAAGCAGGAAGTATACCGGATGAAATCTTGGACAGCTTTGTTCCATGGTGCCACCTATCGGTTCAAAGGGAAGATACCTGGCTACGGTCCCTCATTGGTCTAACGGGTGGATGGGTGTGGTAGAGTCAGATATCAAGTATAGTACGTAATGAGTTAAAAGTTATACATTATTAACTTAAAAAACTGTCATCTCAATGTTCAGGCGCAAACTGTTTTACTGAAATTGTATTTATATGAGCTAAAATAGGCAATTTAATATTGTATTTTACACGCAAAATATAGATAACGGCATTGGGATGGTATTGAGCTATTAGATTGTAATTATCTTGTTACATGGGGACTAATCAAGATGCAACGAGAGTTACAATTTTCATATACATTGGACCTTGCGTACAATACACGTGGAAAACTTTACGATGCTAGGTAAGGGGGAATGCTATATTGGTCGTCTTCCAGTCAACAATGTCCCTTGATTGACTGACAGTCATTATTACTCGCTTACCTATAACCCGATGGCTATCAAACTTTCCATATTGAAAGTACGGTTATGGCCGGTACTGATAATAGCAAAGAGAATTCCTGAAATACATACTAAATATGACTTATATGCTTGTTTACGTTTAACTTCTCTTGACCTAAACTTTCACTGCATGCACTTCTCTTAGCATTAACCGCCAAAGTTGATATCTTTCGGTATCACCAGTCTTTCGGTCTTAATACCCGTGTACAGGTGATGAAAAGTACTTGCCATTAGTTACTTATTCTAAATAAACAGCATGTGTATACATAAATAAGATGTATATTGAATTTGATTGCAAATAGTAGACCTATTCTAGTTGTGGTATGCATTTCATCCAGTATGTGAGAAGGCACATTCCGTAAAACAACATGGTGAAAATTAAGAAAAAATACAAATTTTAACAAAATTACAAACTGATCAGGCATAATATATGCGAGCAGTTGCATACTTGATAAGATGACGCTTCTTTCAGTTCTGGTGGGCGTCACAATTGTCACTAATCATGACTTTTAAACGAAGTATAGCGCAACATGTTTCACGAAAATGAATATGACATGTAATAATGTATAAATCCATCTGGATTTTTTACATTGGATTGTACGGTGTGTCGAGTAGGTCACGTATAGCGAAAGAGTTGACACTTATTTGTACAGTTAGGCATGCACATATTAGTGGTGATTTAGTTGCATTTATCTGTATTTGCTATAATTAGTTATTTACGTTCTTTTGTGTTGACATTTGAAAATTGGATAAATTGATTTTTTTTTTTTTTCGTTGTACGGTGTAGTCATTTACAAAGACATGGGAGCTATAGAAACCAGGATACAAGGAGGCAGTTAAATGTGGCTGGTGGTCTAAATAAAGGGAAAATACGAGACCAAAGTCTTAGATTTTGTACATTTTGAATTCAACCCATTATCAGGATATCAAGAAAGTGGTTAGAGATTTATACTCAGGATTCAGTAATTAACAAAAAGGTATCGAAAAACAAATTTATCAGTTCAGCATGTACAAAAAGACACATGTACAGAGACAGTGAACATTCTAACTCTTCATTTTGGAGAATATCATAATGTTTGCTACTAGCATTAAGTCGTTATGATTATTATTATTATTATTATTATTATTATTATTACCAAAATGCATGGAAAATTGTGTTATTGTCTTTATCATAAAATGCTGCGTATAGCCAATACAGGCCTTCGTACCTTGTTTTATGGACCAATGTCAAGGTTGTTCAGAACTGACTAGATCCATTTTATTTGCGAAAAGTATGTGCAGGAAAACAGCTCATGTTCAATTTCTACAAGTTTTATTCAAAATCCACTTCTCCTACCTACTACATAGACTATTCATAAATGTTAGTGGCATTTCATATTCACTATATGCACACTCCATATTCCTGTACACTGCATCAATGTCTGTGGACAAAAAAGGTATGAAGCTGTTTTATTATAAGTTGTTTATTATAAGTTGTTCTTTCCCACACTAATTGCTAAATGGTGCACGATATTTAACTGAAAGAAATGGGACATCACTATTACCATAATGTTAAGCCATTTCTTCACAATCAGAGTACCATACCCCACCCACTTGTATTGAATCGTGCATTACCAATAGCCCTTAATAAAATGTTATATGAACTGCAAAAAAAAAAATCACTGGTGGATATGTTGGCAATGTGACATGCTAAAGTATGTCTTCAAAACATTCATATGGAGAATAAGGTGTCACAGTGATAATCTTAAAACAACATACTGTGTTAACATTTACATTAATTTAGATAATAGGATGTGAATGTGATCAGTTTAATGTACCATTATGTCTACTATGAGACGTTTGAGTGACTTGCCTCGCAGTGATCAAATTCCAAAGTGAATATGATGATGAGCTGGACGCATTGGCGAGTAAAGCTATTCAGCGAGTGCTCGTGTAACTTTGTCAAAAGAACAGACGGCTCCAGGTGAACATACTAATATGTCACTTCAAAGTGCAACAAGTTTAAGGCCCAAACTTCGTAAGTTCCCGTGTTTCTCGAAACAGATCACTACATGCAAAATTTACTTCCCTTCGAAACTGAAGAACTTGACAACATGAAAAAACTACGCACCTCCAAAACTGAAGACTTTACAACGAAATTGCTCCAATAAGTGAAGGGGCAATTTTATGTTGTGCAAAAGCACATGTTGACACATTTTTACGAGGAATTTTACTTAGTTTCAATTACAATAAAAACATATATTCGACCTAAGAAAGTAAAGAAACTGTCCAGAGTAACAAGGCTAAGTGTTTAGAACTATTTTCTTTACTCTTAACTCACAGACGTGTCCTCCAAATTGGTCGGCGTAGAAATATTATCCAAAACTGTATAGTAAATAGCCAGATAGCAGAGACACTTACTTTAGCGCCGATGGTGCAGGGTGATTTAAGGTCCACCTACGAGTTTGAAAAGTGTTTCAATTCTCATAAATTAACAAAGGACACCGAGGAGGCCACTGCCCACGCCGCAAAAGAGATTCGTAATGGAGGTCACAGGCATAAAGCAGGCAGTTAAGGAAAGTAAGGAATGAACCAGATCCGCTTTGTAAAGGCAACCCAAATCCCTTAATACTCCCCTACCGTTTGCCTTCGATAGGCTGTCAGCCAACATTAAAAAGATCGGAAAGGATATCAAAGGCATGACCGAGTCCGAAGCCTCTGTCTTTGCTGAAAACAAAGAATGGTCGGTAGCCTAGGTATATTTACCAGGATGGCGACCAACTGGCAAGCAGTGGGTCAACGACTGGTTATTTTCAGGACACACAAAGGCATCCTACTCAGCTCTCGTATTGTGGAAAACAAAATGTACAAATATAACGGTTTTAAGAGTATTGGGAGTCGCCATCATCTACAGTTCAAGCAGCATGATCAGCAGGAAGGGAAAAGGTCTGCTTGCGTCCTGACAGACGTCGAGTCGACAAGACAAAGCTACGCAAGTGCAGCAATTTGCTTGCAACGGGAAGGCGAGCAATACTAGCATTACCCACTACTACAAAAACCCAGAAGAGATTGCCGACTGCCTCAATACACTGAATGGTTCTATCCGGGCTACAAACATGGCCCCAGGGGTTATCTAAGAATGCTGCGCATCTGCCAACACTAACTAACAGATGATATAATAGACCTTCGTAAATTTAAAGCACTCATTGAAGAATTTCACGACAAGGTTCATGACAGCCACTGATTTCTGGCATTCCACAGCTGGAGGATATCTTAGGCCGATTACGAATTATTCAAAATCATACTGCCTCCCAGACCACATAGATGGTGTCAGTGAACTAAATAAATCCAATATTTTGCGTCATATTTTCGACTCCAAATGAGGCCCCAAGGGACGTGACCTCGAGATTGTGCTCGCGTCTTAGAGTCTACAACAGCTGGCCAACCATCGGCTTCAAGCCTTTCGGCGCAATTCCGAACAACAATACCTTTGTGTTGTCTTTTGACAATGGCGCTACCTTGAAGACCGTTAATCTACAAACGTGTGCATATGGAATAGACACCATTAATCTTGGAAATCCTGCCGCAGATAAGAGATCTGAAAAGCGACTGCACCAAAATTATCGTTGCTGTCACTATGTCAACGATCTCGCATCGATATGTTTATTTCCTTAGCTTAAACCGCGTCAACATTGCAAAATTATGCCTAAGCCAGCGGCTAGGGTGACCAGCAACGATAAACCCCGCGAACGTTATTCTACTCCAGGGCTACAACGTCACGCCTTTAATTGTGCAGACCACCACCACGAGCTCTATATATCGTACAAGCAATGACGTCGGCGGCACCGACGTGGACAATGAATACCATCGATAAAGCTTGTCCTGGTTGGTTTCTCTATAGCTGTACTCCGGACTAGAGTCCATGCCAGCTCCTGGTATTAACATCACCCCTGCCTTTATATTTACCTTGCAAAAGTCCCCGTATCAATAAATTGTGTTTTACGCTGACCGACCATGAGAGTAACATGCTCGATGAGACTCTCAAAGCTCACCTTTATATCTGGGATTGTCGTCCGCTTTAAGTATATTAGTGGGCTGCCATTTGTAGCGGGAATTGTTGCTAGCAGTGACAGCCCGACGCGCGTTGTAAGAGTGCTACCACTACAGCACTAGCCACAGCCGCCGCGTCAGATGCCAGGCCCTTCTCCTCGCGTGCCTTCGTTGCTAACAAGAAGACCGTTGTAAATCAGGCCAAGGAAACATTCGCTGCTGTAAACGAGGTGGACCGCCAAAAAGTTTCTGCTTTGGTTAGACCTGCTGCTGCAAACCTGACCAATGGCGATACGGCTAAGACTGTGCCGTTTGAAACGCATGATATAGTAGTTGCACACCTGGCCATGTCCCAGGCCTTTACCTCTTGCTATTGTAGAAGGTGATCTAAGACAGCATATATTTTGCAACAGCGTTTTTCCAAAACGTACAAGACCACGCCATCAAAATGAGGACCCTATGCTCAGTGACCGCAGCATCTGCGACCTGCAGTAGTGCTCGTACGAAGCGTGCGAAAACAATCAAAGGGTGATGTGACTCTGCAGGTGCAGGACACCTCCTGCTACTTTCTTCCCGCCGAAGCCTTCATTAAGGTTATCGGCAAACTGACAAATACGTGGCTGATTACGCCGCAGCGGACAATATGACATTCATCAACAACGGTATAATGGCACTACTCGTCAGTGCTCACTATCTCCTCGATACCTAAGAAGCTGAGTCTTGCTGCAAAAAATCGATTTCGCCACGAACATTATATGCCTTAATTGCGACTACTATGTTCGCAGTGCCATCCTATCAATAATTTTGGAAAGGACGCAAAAGACCACGCTGGCAATGCCCATTATACCATGGCAAAGGCCAAAAACAGAACGGGAGCGCACCGCGTCGATGCAATAACTGGAAACAACCTTCACCCTATGCTTTATGATACGAAAAATTCCAGGTGGTCACGGGTGGTAACTTTGTTATGTACCATACCATTGACCAACATCTTCAACTTCTGTCGGGATGTGCTCATGTGCTCATGGTCATCTACCACGTCAAGCATACTATATTCATGATCCGCAAGACAACATCTTCCGCGCTGTGACTGGAATTTACCATGGCAAGGTCACTCTCTTAAAGCTTGCCATTTGGATGCATGCTGGAACTTTGTCGCTGGTGGTGGGGACCAAATTTCTCAACTTCATGCAGGAAGATATGAGCACCCTCGATGTTCAGGCCATGACCACTGTCGCCTAATAGTCAGGTGTTAACGGTCAGTGTTGTTGACTAATTAGCCCAGCAGGGTATTACCGCACGTAGGCGCATATTTGTTGCCTTCTAGGACGTGACACAGATAAATAACTCGGGAGCGCAATCTACTATTTGACAAGCGCCGTGTTAGTGAAGTAAATTTGCGTTTTAACAGCTACCAGGAACCGGCTGAGGAAGTCCTTGTAGACCATTACAGTAGTAACATGGTCTGCCCTAACCACAATGTAGTGAGCAACATGGGACGTGACCAGAACGTTCCCTTAAGTCTCCTAATTAGCCAGATGAACCTTACCGGCTTCTACTCAGTATAATGCTTCCACATGGAACCCGTCGAATTAATGCAACAGTCTGTCATAGACAGGTTCTTTAAGGCTTGCTTCGCAAAAGGCGCACTTTCCAACTGCAAAGTGGTTGTTGTTATCGCTCAGATAAAATGCTGCTGCTCTCAGGCGCATGAGGGACATCAACGCCCACATGGAAACCACCATTTAAACGACACAACTAAAACCTACATACCCTCCAAGTGCTTTGTACTGCGGAACGCGAGTCAAAATGACAACACAATACCACACGCATAACAAACCAGTGTCCCTCTCTCAAGATCAGCTCGAAAAAGTTGCCATATCCATAAAGCCAGGCCACGGAGGCCTGCGGTTCTGTTCTAGAAACCTTTATCGGCGCGTCCTAATCATGCTAACGCCCACCAACAAAAAACCCACCTCAAAGTCGCCTGCGAGGCAAAGCGTGGAATTGACCTTGAACTTTTGGTGCCAATCTTGAAAGTCATGTACAAAAAACGGTGACGTCCTGCCTCTACTCACCATGCTATTCTAGCTCTGGTAGACGTTGCCAATGCAGTAGCGGGCATCCCGGTTGGTACAGCTGGTGGCATGTGGTCTAAGAAAATTGTGAGATCTGTGCCTGCTGAGACGGCTGTAACGGCTGTCACCAACTTTGATCTACTGCGTATGGCCCAGCCTTTGAAGCATATCTCTGACATCTATATGCGCGATGAGATGGCTCATCTACCAGGGAGCAACAGACATCAACCTCGACTATTCAGGGAACCACGCAATACACTGAGTGGCGTGCAGGGCGAAGCTTCCCACCTTCTCTATTTTGACTCGTACGGCCTTGCACCGCCCCATGAACTATTTTTGTATCTTCGCAGAGAAAGGGTACGCGACCCCCAGCCACTGCAGCTGATCTACTCCTATCTTTTATTTCCAAAAAGGATGATGGACTGGGTTTTAGCCACCTGTTCCTCGCAGTGTTAAAAGCGCTTGAGCGTGACCGATCCTCGGAAACACTGTTGGATGTGGCTTTATCTATCAGTTGACGTTAATTGAAGGTAGACGTGTCATTTTTTATGTAGTGTGAACTAAGCGTCCCGACAAATGACGCCTGGGACATATTCGGATGCTCTTGTATTTCAAGTTCGGGTATATCCTGTGCCACTGCGGTTTCAGTGAGAACAATAAACGCGCCTGACCTATCCAATTACGCGACCAAGGCCAACCATCTGTGTTTTAGCAAACTACACTATTAAAGCAGACCCAGATGACTTAGTAATATTCTCTGACGCCCAGGAACATTAACAGCTCGGGCGTGGACATCTCGACGCTCTAAGACAAACCATCAAGTGTGACAGCCGGCAACATTGCAGTCTTTGACGTCACTGTACACTGAGCAAAGGTCGTTTGCCTGTTAGCCGTTTTCAGGTCGCTTCTTCTCTTCCCGTTGCTGATCCCACCGCCCCATAAAATACCACCTCATTAAGATGTGTCGACAGCTAAGACGCACTCAGGGCTCTCATGACTGAATCGTGTTCGTGGCAGACCCACTCATCCCAAAAGACGCGAATACAGAAGCATACGTAAATAGTCATGTGATAAAACACAACGTTGGATATGCCCAGCCTCTCGGCCGATCTAGTGTCAGTTCTGGACTTGTTACTATAACAAACTCATAGAGAAAAGACACCCACCATATAATGCGTTTAGCGGCGTTAGCGCTGAAACAATTGTGGCCGATGGTGTCAGCAGTAAGGTTTGGATAATGCTGAGGTCTCCGGGCGCTGTAACGATATGGGAAATCCACCTGTTTGGCCGAAACGGTCTCCATAGAGGTAATTAAACCGTGGACAACTCTACTTGAGTCCACAATCACTCTGAAAGGAAGATTCAAGAAATTCGACCCAAACCTTTGCGTATTGAAACCTACAGCACATACCGCATATCTGTTTTGAGCGCTAACCCGAATAATCCTGGCTTTTCACCTTGATAACTCTTCGTGTTAGATGATATGTCATTTCATTCACCGAGATGGGCGCTCGTTTACAATACTTGCACTGTGCTAGCGCGCAATAATGGTTCCGACGGTCTTTGTACTAATCGAAACAGCTGGACTGAGAGCGCCCGGGCTAAACTGAAATAGACCTTAAGCCTTGGGTAAACATAAACGATAGACACTTAAGGGCACTGCTATGTCAAGCTCCGGCACCTCATGCATAGATTTCTCCCAGTACGCTACCAAACCCGACATCGAAGCTGTTAGCAACTGTGCCATTAGCCTAGACCCAAATGACCTGGTCGTGTTCTGCGATGTCATGGGATGACCTTAAAAACTTGGGCGTGGACGTCTCTATGCTCCTCACCAAACAAGGTGACGTTTAGAACCACAGATTCAGAAATATATATTGATGGTATATATTGATGGAATATATGTATCAGGTTTTGAACCAAGGAGTTAATGTCCTTATGTGTATGTGTGACAATCTTGATGAATAATACATTATCCATATTTGTTGATAATTTCATACAGTGTTCATGTTTATATATGATTCCATATATTGATCAATTGGTTTATGATTCCATACGATGTTCATATCTGTTGATAAATCCATATCCGTTGACAAAATCAACGCATTGATCATATCCGTTGACAAACAATATCATTTGTGATTATTTGTTGAAATTCAATGTTTTGATCGAATCCAGGAAAGAATGAGACCATTTTGTTATAGGTGGCAGGGAACAGTTTAGTAAATTGTCCTCTGGCAAATTTCATAACTTAAGGCTATGTTGTGACTTTCTGAGCTATTATTGTGTAATAATTAAAGATATGGATATATTTCTGAATGTGGTCTTTCCGACTTGTGCTGTTCTTGAAACTGACGTGAGGCATGTACACCTCATGTAGTCTCGGTACAGTATGTAGCCAGTGAAATAGCAATAGTCGGCTAGGAAGCAGAGCTAGCCACTTACAGCAGTAGACACGTTGGTTCAAGGCAAGTAGATTATTTAAAAAATTGCCTGGATGGCAACTCCTTTTTGTATTGCATCAAGCTATTAAGTATATAACGATTTTCAAAATTATCACCTAGGGAAAGGGCTTGTGTTTGCACTGTGAGCATCACGTGTTCTCGGACATGAAAAATGCACGTAAAAATTTGGGGGTGCGGTGCATCAACTTATTACGAATTTCCACTGACTTTTCAGATCAAGTGAATGATATTCTTTTGTTTTGCTTTATTATACCTATCCAAAAATATGGACCTTTTTGACCTCACTGATGTATTTTATTTTCTTTGATTAATTTTTATATCTGGCAGGTGTATGCAACATAAAATTTGTGCATAAAAACTGTTTCTTGCACCCTACATATTTGTTGAACTTTGTGCAGACGAGTAGTAGAGTAGGAATTTTTGTTGTTATAGCTTAGTTTATGATATGTGGAGGGAAGGATGTGAGCTAGGGTGTTCATCATTAATTTAGATTTATAAACAGACAGATCATTCACGTCCTTGTGTTATTTGTCTTCGCTAAAACCCCTCCAGACCGGTTTCATCCTGTAACAATGTATATCTAGCTGCGACAACAATCCACCCCCACCACCCCCAAAAAACCCTGAACTTTTCTGTGGTGAAATTATTACTTTTAGTTAAGCGCGTATGCTATGGCAGCCTATTCCATTTCAAATACGTATTTAAAAAAATAAAAATCAAAGGAAAATGAGTTTGTCATTTCGATACCATAATCACATGACCATGTGCTCGAGGTGAAGTAAATCTGATCTTGAAATTCTCATAAGTAATATCTCGTGTGTTGCGCTGAAGCGTTAAAGAGATTTTTCGCCTTTGATTGATTTATTGCAGTTGGAGCTTTGAGTCGAATTACCTACTTAGAGAAGTAAACAACTAGCAAGGAAGTTTAGAACCGTGCCTTATACCAGCTAAATGTACCGTTAAATGATCTTATTATGTTATTTCATAGTTTGCTTTCACATTGTATTTGATGTCCCTCTCGACTCGGCACATCCTTCAAATTACTTCCCCAAATTGAAAGTAATCCTACAACACGAAAACCAATTATTCTGAGCAAATAAATCGTAATTTCGGTTAGAAGTATAATTCGCGCAGACAGCGACAAACGCAACGAAAATTCCTGTATGACATTGTGGGTAATTTTTGCGATGCATTATGGCTATAACTGACATTAGGTTATCATTTGATACGTTTTTTGTGGATACGGAGGTGCGATAGTTTACATAGAAAAGGAAACCAGTTTTAATCACATTGCCTTATCAAATATAAAGTAAATTATATAAATCCCAACGCAAATGCCATATGAAAGAAATAAAATGCCTATATTTATACATGATTAGACTAAATTACTAAATTCTGTCTCAAAATATATCCTTTCGATCTCCTACCTCTCAAATGCACATACACACACAAGCACAGACATGTACATACACATATGTCCTTTGGCGTAATGAATGAAGATAAACCATGCACGTGATGACAGAAGAACATACGAAAATACTAACTTAGAAAGCGAAATATATTCTTTATCAAAAAATAATAACTGTTTGTTCGACTATTGTCAACTCTGCTGCGATACAATATCAACCAATATGAATTATAACTCCATTTCGCTGACAAAGCGAACCCTTATAATTTAGAAATGTTCTTTGGCAAGCAGTTTACAATATATTTTAGTGGCTGCTTAACGTTATCGGAAAATGCAGTATAAAGTGACATGAATCATAAAACTAAAAGGTAACTTTTCTGAAGAATGAATGAACCATTTGGCAAACAGGAAATAACAGCGCTATGATGG
>JAECUM010035740.1:0-34181 GCA_016617855.1 Megalonaias nervosa
TGTGTTGATGTGCCATCAAATCCTATACATGCATACAAACATAAATCATTTTCCAAATTACGTATGGCATGTACAACATCATGTTCTGTTTCATCTACAAACTATGAAGTTTACACTATGTGGTTAAACACATTTTATTGACTGGTCTGTTGTCATGGTTGCATTGTCCTGGCATGGTAATTTTCTTTTCACATGATATCAGCATTTTCAAATTTATCATACAATTAAATTGTCATGTGTAAATGAAATGAAAGAAATAGAAATAAAGGTGAGGGAACGTCCATGTGAACTTATTTTTAGACCTCTTCACTCCATACAAATAACTGAAAGTTCAAAATTTTCTTTTTAAGTTTAGGTTTTTATAATATTAAGGTAATATGAAACCAGTTAATGAATAATTAATTATTTACCTATCTAGTTCAAAGGGTGCAAGTACTTACCCTGTGTACTGAACTGAACCTCTTGTATACCCTTCCCTGATTCAATTAACTGCATTAGAAGCTGGGTGAATATATTGATAGGTTAACAAAACAGGATCAGAAAAGGAGGAAAATATATGGAACAATTGAACTAGACAAATTATGATAATTTAAATTGAAAATCAGGTCTGACATTTTACAGGCATGAGCCTCACTTACATCCCAAGATTGAATGCGATATTGATGTACCTCAATATCCTGGCTTTGGTGTGGAATTTTCAGCTTTTATGATCCTGCCAACTGATTAATGAATTAATGATGCTTCCATTTGACTCGTACCTGACTAGCAAGTTTCCATTGCTACCCAGTCAAGTATCAATAACTAACGGTTATTCCACATCGATCACCACATTAGTAGTTAGGCTGTATCACTAAGGCCCACCCCAATTAAATCTGTAGAAATATTAATTATGGTAGATATTGGATTTCTTTCCTGACCTAGGCATTTCAGATTTTAGCCATTTAGGTCAGTTATCAATATTAATTTCTTTAGTGTAAGAATAACATATGGTGACTGTTTCATTAATATGTTAGTGACAGTGTTTGTTTAATATAAAGATTTCATGGACTTAACCCCTAATATCTTACTTTTGGCGGGATCAGCATTCATAATTCAGATGATAAATTACCTGAGACTGAGATTATTGATAGTCGTCACTTAGAGATTTGTATCATGTTTAATCAATAAAGTATGTATGTTATAATTATTTTTCATGATTGAACATTGCCCTGGCTTGTGCAGTTGACATTTAAGTTAGTAGCTTTTCTTTAGCCCTACATCATTGCAGAACATATATACTTGCTTTTTACTTCAGGTTCAACTGCAAACTGTACAGGACCAGATCTGCCATTGCATATTGTGCTGGCAGATGAAGTTTATTAAAAGTAATCAGTAGAACAGACACCATAGACCCTGATCTTTTTGTGCAATGGCAGATCACAGTCTACTTTGTTTTCAGTTTGACTCAATTTATAAGCAATTATCTGCATTACCTTCCACTAATATTGCTTATATACACAAACAGTGTCAGGAAAAAATATTCACTTTAGGGTTTCTTACACTCTCTGAAAAAACATTATTGAGGCATTGCTGTATTGCTTTTGTTTGTATGCTGAATGAGAATCTCTCGTTAAAGAATAATTTCCTGCAAAGTTAATTTTCTACAATGTTCCTTGATCCAGCCTTTAGCAACTCAGTTTTGGATACTCAAGAATATGTTACCAGGTGTTATTTTGTTCGATGATAAATAAATCAGAATATAGTTTTTGATTTAATCATTGAAACCATTACTTGGTTATCCACTCTGAAACTTAACATAGACTTTCTAATTAATGATACTTATTATTTTGAAGCTCCACAAAATATTATCATCATTCTCTTATATGATTTTCACAAGACTAATATCTAACCATTGAGTAGGATAATTTGTCACAAATTATTCAATGATTTTGAATCTATATAACACAATATCATGAAATATTAAAAGCTGTTCAGTAACATAACACCTAGCAACATTGCAATGTACATGTAGCATCATCAAGTCACACCAAGTCTTTGCAGATATCTGATACATTTCTTAAAATCTTAGAGTTTGTTGTACTCAGAAGAAATCAGACAAGTGAAACTTGTCAGGTATTACAAAGCAACACTAGATTGGACATCAGATGAGTGAAACTTGTCAGGTATTACAAAGCAACACTAGATTGGACATCAGATGAGTGAAACTTGTCAGGTATTGCAAAGCAACAATAGATTGGATATCAAATGAGTGAAACTTGTCAGGCATGATAAAATTACACTAGATTGGAAATCAGATGAGTGAAACTTGTCAGATAATATAAAGCAACACTAGATTAGACGTCAGATGAGTGAAACTTGTCATGTATTATAAAGTAACACTAGATTGGACATCAGACAAGTGAAACTTGTCAGGTATTATAAAGCAACACTAGATTAGACATCAGACAAGTGAAATTTGTCAGGTATTATAAAGCAACACTGGATTAGATATCAGATGAGTGAAACTTGTCAGGTATTATAAAGCAACACTAGATTAGACATCAGACAAGTGAAGCTTGTCAGACAATATAAAGCAACACTGGATTAGATATCAGATGAGTGAAACTTGTCAGGTATTATAAAGCAACACTAGATTAGACATCAGACAAGTGAAACTTGTCAGGTATTATAAAGCAACACTAGATTAGACATCAGACAAGTGAAACTTGTCAGATAATATAAAGCAACACTGGATTAGATATCAGATGAGTGAAACTTGTCAGGTATTATAAAGCAACACTAGATTGGACATCAGACAAGTGAAACTTGTCAGGTATTATAAAGCAACACTAGATTAGACATCAGACAAGTGAAACTTGTCAGGTATTATAAAGCAACACTAGATTGGACATCACATGGGTGAAACTTGTTAGACAATATAAAGCAACACTAGATTGGACATCACATGGGTGAAACTTGTTAGACAAAATAAAGCAACACTAGATTAGACATCAGACAAATGAAATTTGTCAGGTGTTATAAAGCAACACTAGTTTGGCATCAGACAAGTGAAACTTGTCAGATAACATAAAGCAACACTGGATTAACAACTTAAGGTATCTGTAGATATTATGCAGTATATTTTAAATATTTCCTATTTGCTTACTGGTACTAATAATTGTATAATACTCTATCATTCACAGTTACTAATTTGTTAAATATAAATATAGCACCATCATCATAATGACTTCTAAAATGTGTGCAGGTTGTGAAAATATAACTTTCTGTATGTACTCACTTATAAATCGAGTCCAACTGCAAATTGCACAGACCCAGATCTTCCAGCTCATAATGTGCCTGCAGGTCTGGGTCTGTGCAGTTTAATAGGAGTAATCAGTAGAACAAACAACAAAGACTCTGATCTGCAGGCATATTGTGCTATGGCAGATCAGGAGTTTGACTCAATTTATAAGTGAGTTTTGATGGTAAGCATTTATCTGAGAAGCTGAGAGTACCTTAGCACTAAATACTGACAGCTGACCCTTTTGTTTTTGGACAATCACTGTTGGCACTAAGGTCCATGACTTCACATACTTTTATGGGATTCCAGATCACCTATATTAAGAAGTTTCCAGTATGATAGAATTGTTAACACAAAGCACACTATACAAAGTAAATCCACAGCTTAGATTTGCAACTGTTCTGTTGCACACCAGTTTTATAAAGAAGAGGTGGGGCAGAGTTTATTGCTGTTGTAAAAATTTTAAAGCTGCACAGGATATGCATAAACAAATTCCACTAGTTTCATTAAATGGTTTGACTTTGCTGGTTTATTTACTTGCTTAAAGGCAAATAAATGAAAACTGTTGATATTTTTATATCACTGAGATACTATGGTTGGAGAAAATAGCTGTTGAGGTTTCTTGGTTCTGGTTCTTAATTGTATGATTTTTTTCATATCAGAAACTTTCCGAGTTGAGTTATCTGGAATATTAAAAAATTATGTTATACATTGGACCTCAGCATTAAAGTGGAGCTTAAAAAAACAAAAGTTATAAAGAACAGCAGAGATTCCCCTCTTTCCTACCTGTTACAGTATCTTCACTGATTTCACATTGGATGTTTGAACATATTATATAAATTCCATTTTTTTAGATGACTTGAATGCCTTTTTTCAGTCACATATATCTTTCACAGCCAGTTTATGTTCCTTATGATGAACCTGAATTGACATCCTTTTTTCCACTGACTGTAATGTCATTATTCATGATTGACTGAAATGTACATCCACTTTCCCATTGAAAGTGATGTCATTAATTTTGCAGTGTTGTTTACCTGTCCCGCCCTATCTGTTTTTCACCTATCCTTCCCAGGTATCTTGCTTGTGTTGGCATTTCCCTATCTACCTGCTTGGTTGCTCTCTTTCACATATCCCACCTTGTAATTGAAGTACTTTACCATTTAGTACTTCCACTTCAAATAATTTTCAATAAATAATTTAACATCTCTAACATTGGCCCCTCTCTCTATTGACAGTATTTTAACAGTCTTAAAAAGACCCACATATGGCTCGTTCAAGAATGTTTGGACTAAGAATCAGTCAACAATTCTTAAAATGGGAGCATTGTATGACAGATATTTTAATTTAATTCCCTTGGCATAAAGGCCCTGTTTGCCAAATCAAAGTTAATGATTCCTTATATAATATTGATTAAAATCATAAAAGGTTACATCATTACTTGCTATGGTGGTTGGGATCCAATTATTTCATCATGCAGTATATCAGATGAATGAATTAAAATTTGCAGAAAAAAACTTAATTGAATTCTTACTGTGTAAAGAAATCAAATTTCAGTTTAGTAAGTCAAACATAAATAACAGAACCTTGTCTCTTGATCTGAACTAATAAAACTTGTACTTTTATTAATCAAATTGAAATCACTGGCAATCACTTCACAATGATTTCTTTTAACTTGTTTGGTGTTCTTTTCTTGTTATGGTTGAAAGCATTTAGGCATATGTAAATTAAAGGTTTGATGATTTCAATGCTGCTATTGTAATGGATACACAAAGCATGCTCACTGTGGGTGAACTAGACTCAATATGGTATTGCTCAGGGATGTGGGGCTTTTGAGTGTAACAATAACGTGATTAACAACAAAATTTTGTAAGCTGACAGATGATATATATTCAGCGTTCTAGTTTCTTGAGAGAGATATAGGCATAAAATAAATAACTTGCATTCAGTTATAATGGTTCATTCAAATTACATTCATTTATCATGGGTACATTCAAATATCATTCAATTATCATGGGTACATTCAAAATTACATTCAATTATTATGCATACATAAACCATATTCAGAAATATATTGAACTCCCACACATAGCATATAGATGCAAGACATCTTTTGGTATCGATATCTTTGGAAATCATGCAGGTTGAAAACTGGTCCCAATAGTGCCATGAACTACATTATATATATATATATATATATATATATATATATATATATATATATATATATATATATATACACACACCAGACAGAACAGAAAGTGCTATCCCTAAATTCTATAGGAGAATGCTTGATAATAGTAGGCACAATTAATATTTAATGCAAATAATACTATCATACAGGTTAGATAATTTTTAATTCATACTCTACAGAGATTCTAACCCAGGTCCGCAGGTAAACAGCACCCATCGCCTTACAAGTGTGTCTGCTACTCACAAGTGCATATAACACTGATTAAGTAGCATCATATTTATGTGATGCATTCTTAGTCATGATGGAATATGGGCTGGTGCGTGCAGGCAAGGCGATGGGTGCCGTAGAGTAGAAATTAAAAATTCTCTAACCTGTATGATACTATTATATATATATATATATATATATATATATATATATATATATATATATATATATATATAGAGAGAGAGAGAGAGAGAGAGAGAGAGAGAATATATTTTCATACAAGTTAAATAATTTTTAATTTGTACTCTTCTGAGATTTAAATCCAGGTCTGCAGATTATGTCACCAATCACTTTACCTGCATCCACCATACCCCTTGACTAAGCAAACATCCCCCAAATAGGATGGAACAAAGTCACTGATATAGGAATTCATGTGTAGCATGCTCACTGGCATATCAACTTAGTAATTAATTCCCATCTATGTATACGGGGCCCCGAGTGGCCAAGTGGTCTAAAGCTCTCACCATTCCGGATCACTGCCATCTCACCTCTGTCTGCATGGGTTCGAGTCTCAGGCTTGGCTAACGTGGGTACATGAGAAAGCTTGCCAGTAGCTTATCATGGGTCGGTGGTTCTTCCTGGTTTTTTTTCACGTTCATCCTCCACCAGTTATACTGGCTGCCATGTATGTATAGCCTATCTTGTGCTGAAAAAGGGCGTTAAACCCTACAACAAAAACAACCATCTATGTATTCAGTCACTTTCTGCTCTGTTTGGTATGTGTGTGCATGTATGTATGTATGTGTATATATATATATATATATATATATAACCATGTAGAACCTTTCTTGTTAGAATATGTATCAAATTTACCCTTAAGAAGTTACACTTGCAATATGAAAATCAGTATGCCCAGTTAAATGCCATTTGTACAATATGAAAATCAGTATGCCCAGTTAAATGCCATTTGTACAATATGAAAATCAGTATGCCCAGTTAAATGCCATTTGTACAATATGAAAATCAGTATGCCCAGTTAAATGCCATTTGTATGTTGTATAAACTCAATTATGATTTGTTTCCATGAAGATTTTGGGATTTAGAAGATTATGGATTTGTACTTCTATATTTATAATCTCTTATTTTTACTCCCCATCTGTCTATTTCTATGTTATTTATCTGCCTAATTCTCTTACAATCAGAGTGGCTTTTACATTTTTTAAAATACATTTTTTAAATGGCTACTTTTACTTCAGTTGCTTTCTCTACAAAAAGTCACAAACTTGGATACAGAGTATGCTCATGTAGATACAAAGTATGCAAATATAATAAAATGCATGCTGATGTAGATACAAAGTATGCTTATGTAGATACAATATACAGTGTATGATCATCCAGATAAAAAATGCAAAGTATGCTCATGCAGATACAAAGTACAAAGTATGATCATGCAGATATGAAGTACAAAGTATGATCATGCAGATACAAAGTACAAAGTATGATCATGCACATACAAAGTACAAAGTATGATCATGCACATACAAAGTACAACATTTGATCATGAAGATGCAAAGTATGGTAATGTAGGTACAAAATATGACCATGAAGATAAACAGTATGCTAATGTAGGTACAAAATATGCTCATGCAGAAACGAAGTACAGAGTATGATCATGTAGATACATAGTACACATTAAGCTCATATAGATACAAAGTATGCTTAAGCAGATACAAAGTTCACAGAATCATGTAAATACATAATACAAAGTGTGCAGATACAAAGTATATTCATGCAGATACAAAGTATGCTCATGCAGATACAAAGAGTGATCATAGAGATAAAAAGTATACTCATGCAGATACAAAGTATGCTCATGCAGAAACAAAGTATGTTTATGCACAACAAAATAATACTGAATTGTATGAGAAATGATTTAATACATTCATTGTAAGAAATATAGGATACATGAGTATTTGCAGTCATCTCTCTCTCTCACTCTCTCCCTTTCTCTCAAACATGCCACCATTCATTATTGCTAATATTCTACAACATCAAACTCATAACTAAAATAACATCAATGCTTAATTTAAATATTTTAAAAATATTTGGCTCTCTCTGTGGGGGCTACTCATGGGCTAGAATCTGAATGTAAAAGAATGATTCCCAGTCAGTGCTAGGCTGATCCCAGCATTACTGTGTATTCTGGGCTGATCCCAGCTCAAGTAGAATTGGTGCTAGGCTGACCCCAGCTCACTGTAAAAGACTGATTCCCAATCAGTGTTAGGCTGATCCCAGCATTACTGTATATTCTGGGCTGAACCCAGCTCAAGTAGAATTGGTGCTAGGAAGAATCCCAGCTCATTGTAATAGACTGATTTCCAATTGGTGCTAGGCTGATCCCAGCATTACAGTGTATTCTGGGCTGATCCCAGATCAAGTAGAATTGGTGCTAGGCTGATCCCAGCTCAACTAAAATCTGTGCTAGGCTGATCCCAGCATTCAAGTGTATTCTGGGCTGATCCCAGCTTAAGTAGACTACGTGCTAGGCTGATCCTAGCATGCTAATGTGTTCTGGGCTGATCCCATCTTAACCAAATCTATGCTAGGCTGATCCCCGCATAAGAGTGTATTCTGGGTTGATCCCAGATTCATGGAATAGAGCTAGGCTGATCCCAGCATGAAGCAAATATTCTTATATTTTTCCTATTTATAACTGTAAAAGAAATGTATTTAATGGGCATGACCTTTACGTTACTAGTATAGCTTATGAGTATCTGATTAGGGAAAAATGATCCTATCCCATGGTAGCCCCATGCGCATGAACAACATAAGATGAGATAAGAATTCTTTATTTCAGACTACATTGTCCATACATCTAAATTAAAATATGGATATAAAGTAAAACATTGTAAACATAAAAGAATATATATATCATACATACAAGTATACAGATACATCTACAACAATTAACTGCGCCCTGCATTGTTAAGAATGAAATAAGTGGCACATTTAAAGAGTAATTTGTTCCATCTACTAATAATACAAGAATTTAAATGAATGTCATAGTTCCAAAGTGATTTCAATATACAGTTCTCACTATTAGATAGTCTTGTTATCATTGAGAATACATACTTTCTCATTACTTCATCAAAACTGAATACATTATAATTTACAAACATGTTGGAGGCACTGTTCCATCTAGGAAGACCTAATAGAAAACAAAGACTATTATTATAACCAATTACTAGTTTTCTTTTCATACATTCACTAAAGTTTGTCCACAGTGGAGCACAACACATAGTGCAGCAATAAGATTTGAATAATCTAATTTTGATACTCAATGAACAATTCTTAAATTTGCGTAGAAGCATGTTTGTTCGAGTACACAAATATCGATAATGTCTCATCATATCTTCATTATCTGACTGATTGGATTTCAAAATATGACCCAAATACATATAACTGTCGACATACGTAAGAGCATTGCCGTTAAGATGTACAGGGGGAGGTGATGGTAATTTAAAAGAAGTTGGCTGAAAGACCATGCATACTGATTTTTGTGTATTATAGATGATATCATTCTCTAATGCGTATTGTTCACATATCTTCAATAATTTCCTTAAACCTGTGATAGAAGGACTTATCAGTGACATATCGTCAGCAAAACTAAAATTGTTAAGAAACAACACATTTGATGGCAGACGAAACCCTACGTAACACTGGCCCAGTATACGATTTAACTCGTCTATGTGTATATTAAATAACAAAGGGGAAAGAATACCTCCCTGCCTAACCCCATTGGTTACATGGAAAGCACTGGATATTACACTTCCCCATCGCACATAATGCAACTGTTTGCCATACCAGTTAACTAAAGTATGAACTATGTATACAGGTATTTTAATATCAAGCAACTTTTTAAAGAGTGTCCAATGATTGGCCCTATCAAATGCCTTACTAGCGTCTAAAAAGCATGCAAATTCTGGGCTGCCATGTTCTACATAATAGCTGACAGTTTCCTTAAAGGCATATAGACATAAGTCTGTTGAATGCTGCTTTTTAAAACCAAACTGATTATTGGAGATTGTGACTTCACATCTTTGTAGTATGATGCATTCAAATATTTTTGAGATAATAGTTGTAAGAGCTATAGGTCTGTAGTTATTTTTGTCCGCCAGGTTACCAATTTTGCTTTTTAGTAGCGGTATAATTGTAACTTTTGTGAAATCATCTGGTACAAAGTTATGCACAAATATACAATTAAATAAAATCATTAATAGCCCATGAAGTCTAGTATCTGAAAATTTAAAATGTTCCACATATAAAAATAAGGGCACAACCCATGCTGTATTCATTAATGGGTGGTGACTGGGGTGGTGGCGGGCCAGCACAAATCCATAAGAAAAGTTTGATGCAGAGACTCAAAATCCATTGTCTGTACCTTTGAAAAGCCAGAGAAGTGAAACTCTACATTCATTGTCAGTCCATTTGAAAACCCAGAGAAGTGACTGATCACATGGTACTCTATATGATCCTGCAATGTTACGTAAGATTATCTGATTTTGTTGGCTCATTGAATTCTGCTGCCAATGTCAACCAATGGGAATAGTTCTGCTCATGCTCCCCCCCCTTTCAACAAGCCCCATGAAGACAGCAAGAGGCTAATAACAGTCTCTTGCATAATTCCCAGGTCTGCCTTTCAGTTTGAAGGTACATGTACAACACCCCTATCCAAGTGTTAGCCACTGACTAAGCCTTATAATTTGACATTACATCATCTTACCACACCACCAGTGGCAGTTCCTCCCTCAGTGGTCATTATCAGACAAACCCCATTGCAACACTGGCAATGTGTACCTACAATAACTCAAGATCCTCAAGTTATGCATAAACTAAAATTTAATAAATTATCATTTTATGCACAACAAAATAATACTGAATTGTACAAGAAATGATTTAATACATGCATTGTTAGAAATATAGGATACTAGAGTATATGCATTCATCTCTGTCTCACTCACTCTCTCCCTCAAACATGCCGCTATTCATTATTGCTAATATTCTACAACATCAAACTCATAACTAAAATAACATCAATACTTAATTTAAATATTTAAAAATATTTGGCTCTCTTTGGGGGGGGGGGGCTACTCATGGGCTAGAATCTGAATGTAAAAGAATGATTCCCAATCAGTGCTAGGCTGATCCCAGCATTACTGTGTATTCTGGGCTGATCCCAGCTCAAGTAGAATTGGTGCTAGGCAGAATCCCAGCTCAATGTAAAAGACTGATTTCCAATTGGTGCTAGGCTGATCCCAGCATTACAGTGTATTCTGGGCTGATCCCAGATCAAGTAGAATTGGTGCTAGGCTGATCCCAGCTCAACTAAAATCTGTGCTAGGCTGATCCCAGCATTCAAGTGTATTCTGGGCTGATCCCAACTTAAGTAGACTATGTGCTAGGCTGATCCCAGCATGCTAATGTATCCTGGACTGATCCCATCTTAACCAAATCTATGCTAGGCTGATCCCCGCATAAGAGTGTAGTCTGGGTTGATCCCAGATTCATGGAATAGAGCTAGGCTGATCCCAGCATGAAGCAAATATTCTTATATTTTTCCTATTTATAACTGTAAAAGAAATGTATTTAATGGGCATGACTTTTACGTTATTAGTATAGCTTATGAGTATCCGATTGGGGAAAAATGCCAAATTGAATTTGATATTAAAAATATCAAATGAGAGCCCCAAAGTGGATGCCAGTTTGTAATGTGAAAATCCATTTGGAAGGACTGGTGTTCAAAGCACATGATACTAAATGTATGTACACAACTGTTGCTGAGGAGATAGGAGATGGTTAGGGTGAAATCTGATGTAGCGCGCATAACATGACGGAACCATCATTCTAAAGTCCGAATTAGATGGTCCTCCACACCAACTGCAGGTGCAGTCACAGAATTGTCACAGTTCACCAAATTCTTTATCTTGGGCCACTGATTTCTCCAATAACACCACCAGTCCAGCACACATGTCAAAATGGCACACAATATCCAGAAATGTTTGTATTCCATGCCACTGAACGACAGCAGAAGAATGATGTGTTGTAAGATGGTCACGCCTTCAATTAATTCCATATGAAGTGCTCTCCAATAAACCTATTTGAAGAGCAGTGCCCTATGATGTCGACGGCTGTACCAGTCTGTGCACCCAGGAGACTGCCGAGCTGTGCACACACTATCCAAAAACAAAATGTTTGTATTTCCCTGTCACAGAATGCCAGTGGAAAAATGACATGTTGTAAGATGGTCATGTCTTGCATGAACCCATATGAAGTGAAGTGCTCCCCAATGAACCCATATGAAGTGCAGTGTCCATAAGATGAGGCCGTCGGTATCAGTCTGTGTATTCACAATACCTGAAAGAAGAAAATTGAAAAGCAGAGCCAGGGAGTATAAAGTGCTATGATGATGTGCAAAATTACCTGTAGTCAGCACAAAATTACAAACTTGAAATTTTATCACTCAGGCAGATGTATTTCCAAAAGGGATAGGACTGGCGCCTACCCAAGACTCGAATAATACTGTCTGATAGACAATTCTTAGCACCCTGATGCTGCCCTGATCCCAAAAGTATGAGTTTTGAATAAACGAGGATGAGAACCACATAGCACGAGTGACATGCGCCTAGTTATGGGAAAATCACCCCCCTCAAGATGTAAGAAAGAGTGGTCCTAGTGCCACCCCAGTAGTTATAAATAGTGACATGGTGTATGGACAGGGCACTGGTCTTGTAATTTTAGGGGCATGACACTTAGGAAAAAGGGGTACCCTTGGAGTGTTTGTATTGTGTAAACTCGACAACTAAACCAGCGGCATTGATTGATCCCATCTTCAAGTAACTATATGCTAGGCTGGTCCCAGCATTACGGCGTATTCTTGGGTGATCCCAGCTAAAAGATAATTGGTGCTAGGCTGATCCCAGCATTAAAGTGCATTCTGGGCTGATCCCAGCTTAAGTAGACTATGTGCTAGGCTGAATCCCAGCTTGCTAATGTATTATGGGCTGATCCCATCTTAACTAAATCTTTGCTGGGCTGATTCCCGCATAGAATGTATTCTGGGCTGATCCCAGATTTGTGGACTAGAGCTATGTGCCAGGCTGAATCCCAGCTTGCTAATGTATTATGGGCTGATCCCATCTTAACTAAATCTTTGCTAGGCTGATTCCCGCATAGAATGTATTCTGGGCTGATCCCAGATTCATGGACTAGAGCTAGGCTGATCCCAGCATGAAGAAAATATTCTTATTACTTTTCCTATTTAAAACTGCAAATGTTACGGTGTATTCTGGGCTGATCCCAGCTAAAAGATAATTGGTGCTAGTCTGATCCCAGCATTAAAGTGCATTCTGGGCTGATCCCAGCTTAAGTAGACTATGTGCTAGGCTGAATCCCAGCTTGCTAATGTATTATGGGCTGATCCCATCTTAACTAAATCTATGCTAGGCTGATTCCCACATAGAATGTATTCTGGGCTGATCCCAGATTTGTGAACTAGAGCTATGTGCTAGGCTGAATCCCAGCTTGCTAATGTATTATGGGCTAATCCCATCTTAACTAAATCTATGCTAGGCTGATTCCCGCATATAATGTATTCTGGGATGATCCCAGATTTGTGGACTAGAGCTAGGCTGATCCCAGCATGAAGAAAATATTCTTATTACTTTTCCTATTTAAAACTGTAAATGTTACGGTGTATTCTGGGCTGATCCCAGCTAAAAGATAATTGGTGCTGGGCTAACAAAGTATGCTCATGCAGATACAAAGAGTGATCATTGAGATAAAAAATATACTCATGCAGATACAAAGAGTGATCATTGAGATAAAAAATATACTCATGCAGATACAAAGAGTGATCATTGAGATAAAAAATATACTCATGCAGATACAAAGAGTGATCACTGAGATAAAAAATATACTCATGCAGATACAAAGAGTGATCATTGAGATAAAAAATATACTCAATGATATTCAGATACAAGTATGCTCATACAGAAACAAAGTATGCTCATGTGGTAACAAAGAGTGATCATAGAGATAAAAAATATGCTCATGTAGATACAAAAGATACAAAGTGTGTTGTGCATTGAAAAAATACTGCTGCATTCTGTACAGAACAACTTGTATATTGGATGAATGATAAATTGTGGTTGGTAGTTGATTGCACAGATCCAGTTGCAGCTGAGAATGAGAAAATTGTATTAAGCTATTTTGTTTGGGGTTGATTTATGTGGTGGTCTCATCTGAGAACATTTCATAGATGCTATCCATTAGATTCACTAGAGGAAATGTAGTTTTTTTAATGAAATATGTTGGTGCTTTTGTATGGAAACAGTTATAAACCAGCTGACTTGTATGATAGCAAACTTGAACTGTTATTTTCATCCATTCCAACTCTTTCATCTTCAACATTAGTATCATCATACAGGTATGATTTTGTTATGATATTACTCTATGCCTAAATTCCAATGTGCTTAAATTCCTGTCTCACCTGAGAAGAAAAAGTTTGAAGCCCTTATTTTAACATTTTATGCCCGTCTGAGGGATTGGTATGGCTTCATTAAATTTTTCAGTTTACGGTATTGATTGATTGATGAGGTTAATCAGAATACTCAGCCATTCATATATTTTATATAAATTACAATGAAATCCCTATATTTTTTATCCCAATATTTTATTTCCTTATATCTTTTCAAAATTCCTTTGATATCCCTGTATGTTTGTGCCAGAATTTTTCTTAATAACTGTTTTTGAGAAAAAGGATAAAACGGGTATAGAATGATTGACAGCAGTGGATGTACTCAACACAATACTGTACAGTGGTACACCTCTAATCAAGTACTCAACACAATACTGTACAGTGGTACACCTCTAATCATGTCACATCCTTTTGAAATTAAAACATGGCTTTAGTTTTTAAAAAAGTTGGCCTGTCATGGGATGAACAAAATGGTTAAAACATAGTACTTTTGTGTCATGTAAGGTGGCCTTATTGGAGGGGTGGCCTCTCAAGAAGGGTCTTTCAAGAGAGAACTAGTGTTATGGATCATATATGTTTACATTATTATGTCAGTACATTATGTTATTAATATTGGCAAGTTTATGTATTTCAAAATGGTAATATTAGCATGTCGTTTTCTCATAATTTGTATGATTTTCTTATAAAAATGACTATTTTTTGCTGATTTTTATTTTTGAAACCAAATGCCCTTTAAATTCTGAATGATTTTAACTAATATTGCATGGGTAGTATGAGGTACTAATTGAGTTCATTATTTGACTGATTGGTTCATTTGTTTTGTTTAATGGTTTCCTTTTCAAGAATCTGCTTATTCATGTGTATGTAACACAGTTCTTCAAAATGTAGAAACAGACTTTGTTGATGGAGTAAAAGGAAGTTGTCCTGCCAGTAATATATAAACATGCTCATTTGGAAACTTCTACTGTTGTATGGCTGTTAAGTAAATCCACACAGAAAGAATCTGTACTATGCTGAAATCTATGTTTGAAGAAGATTTGATGGCATATTAATTTTCTTTATTCTGATGGAGTTTATTTTGAAGGGTTTGGAAAGGTCCTAATGAGATGTTTGCCTCTTACATCAAGTTACCTGTGTGAGAAACAAATTGATTGTGCCAACTGGAGAGCAATCGATCCTTATATTGGATCTAATAACATATGTTCAAATTTATGACTCCAGATACAGTTTGAAATGCAAGTCAGGTTTTGGTAACTAAGCACACTGAAATATTTTAATAGCCAGCTGTGGTAATGTTCCTTTTTAAAGGCATGAGGTCTGTACTGATTATGTTACTCGGTACATCTAATGATGTTCGGAAAACACAGTTTCTATGGCATTTTCCCCCAAAGAAATGCAAAGATCATCCAAATAGCATATGCAGCATAAATTATACTTTTAGAAGAGTCTCTGCTTTTACCTTTTCTTTCAAGAAATATATTTTCTTTTCTTTTCAGGGAAAAATTCAATAATAGATGTACCCCAAACAATTCCAACTCATGTACTCTGTATAAACTTAAAAGACAGATGTATGTTTTCATATTGGATGTGGGAGGTTGTGGGTTTGAACCCTGGCTGAGTCATACCAAAGACTCATAAAAATTATACAAGCAGCTGCCTCACTAGGTGCTCAGAATTAAGAGGTTAGTGTTAAGACTGGTCAGCCTGGAGTCAGGATAATGTGACTGAGTGAGACATGATGCTACATGTCTGCATCATGGTGCCCCAGTGCTAGACATCACTATAAACTGACACACGGCAGACATCATAGCAATATGACTGAAAAATTGTTAATTAAAAAGCTACATTAAAAATCCAAATCACATACACGCACATTTAATGTCACATCTGCAGTGTCAGATGTTGAATGAGCTCAGGATACATTTTCCCTCTTAAAACTGCCAGTGTCCCTCCAAGTTTGACAGATTCTGATGTCTTGCATCATTGCTAGCCAAGGGTCTTTGCTGTACTTTGTTATGCATCAAGCAATGGCGTATGTAGCTAGCTTAATAGTGTTTTCAAAATGGATGCAACTGAAAAGCATTCCGATTAGAATACTCCTTTCATATATATCTTGAAAAGCAGTTTGAAATAATAACTGCGGCCTGTGTGGACATTACATATCACATGTCAGTTACTCGAATTTAAATTGTTCTGATACAAGTTTTTCTTGAATGTCAAGGCATGTGTACGTCATAGAAGTAGCAGTGTTGAACACCTAACAGGTGTCACAAACTCTCATATTTTTTTTACATTTTCTTATTTAAAACGTTTTATTGTCCTTGTATACGACGATGAGATCCATGCATAAGTTATTACAGGTTCAGGAATCTTCACAATTATTTTGTATACAAAGCACCAGCTTAAATTCTAACTATTACAATGTTAATAGTAATACCTAATGCATCTGGTTTACTGATGTAAACAAAATGATAGGGAAGACAGAAAAAAAGAGATATTGTTGTTTGAATCATATTGAATCTTTATATTCGTTATTAAAATGTCAAATACAGATAAAACTGCCTTGACATTGCAGTCAATATCAGACCTGCAATATCTGCATGCATCAAGTACAAAACTTGGTTAGGATTAGAAAGTACTAATGGTTCCCGCTTTTTCCAGATTTGCATGAAATGTTCTTTCCTACTAAATTTGACTACATCTGATGTATACAAAATCTATAAAGTTTTACTCAGTTTTTGGCCAAATGATTTTTAGCTCAACTTGTCATAGACCAGAAGAGCTTGTGGGATGGCCTGTTGTTTGTTGTCTGCTATCTGCCATTACTCCGTTAGCACAAATTTGTTTTCGTTACTCCTCATAAAGTACCTGGAAACATTGCCATGAAAGTTTACACACACATGCACACATGCACACACACACACGCACACACACACACACCCATGCAAATGGTGCTGCTCAGACATTCAATATGGCCACCACAGCAACCATTTCAAATATCTTATTGCTACTGTTCCTGAATGGATGGTCATATCAGAATGAGGTTTTTGGTAAAGGACTTCTTATGATGTATAATTACTCCTAAATGAAAATGGTGTCAATCTGACATCCAATTTGGCAACCACAGTAGACATCTATTTTGAATATCTTTTTATTGCTATTCATCCTAAATGGAAAGTCTTATCAGTATGGGGTTTTTGCATGAAGACTCTTTATGGTGTCTAGTTGGACTTTAATAAAAATTGTGCCACTCTGATAATTCTTCTGAATGGATGGTCATATCAACATGAGGTTTTCAGCAAAAATCTTCTGATGGTGTTCAGTTTGTTCTAAATGAAAATCGCGCTATCTCACATCCAATATGGCTGCCACAGTTGCTGATATTAAAATCTTATTGTGCAAGAATATCAGAAATGGTTTCAGCACTTAGCAGTTAAAATGAGCAAATGGTATTATTGGTTTATCCAGTTTTGTGAATTGGGGTGATTTTATCTACCTTTTAGAACTGAAAGTTTTCATACTGAGAAGGTGTGTAATGTTTTCTCCTAAGACAGGACGGGTTGCTTTCAAAAGTCTTTGGCCAGTTTGATGTAACCCTGTTGCTTTTTGACAGGTTAAGTTCCGATAGATATTTGAATACTTTATCTTTCAGAATTTCAAGAATTTAGACAAGTGCATTATGGGTGGTTTATTGATATGCCTTTTAGCACACCATAATTTGAATAAGTTGATGGCTCTTTTAATTTATATTTGCAGAAATGTCATTAAAAATAATCAGCTACTTACAAATAAGAATCAGTGATATCCTTTCCATCTTGTGAAATCATTTTAACACCATTAAATTTACTGGTCCACAATTTTTTGAACATTTTCCAGACTTTGATCAATCTTTTCATTCTCTATAATCTTCTTTCAGTAATTCTTCATAGCTTTTCAAATGAGTTTGTAACATGATTCCACCATAACTTGTAATCTCCTTTATTTTCCCTAGCTTTGTCTTTGTCTCTGATCCCTTTAAGAATATTAACCATCAACCATTCTGGTTAGTGTGCACATTCACCATCTGAGTTTTAATAAGTGTTGATCAAATATGTTTCAGAATAATTTCAACTAGGTGTCAAAGGCTGCACCTGGATCATTAAATATCTTACTTATATCCCATTGTACCAATTTGAAATCATATGAAAAATTGTCCAGGTTGGCTTTAGGCAGATCTGTATTAATAGTGGTGTGGTTGTCTTTATAGGGAATCATTGTAGGTGAAAATGTTGAAAACTGATCACTGAGACCAATTTTAGGAGCAGAGATATTCATTATGTTTTAAAGACTACTGCAGTATATATGACCAAGAAGAGTTGATGAGTGACCCGTGATTCTTGTTGGTGTATATATGGCCAAGAAGAGTTGATGAGTGACTCGTGATTCTTGTTGGTGTATATATGACCCAAGAAGAGTTGATGAGTGACCCATGATTCTTGTTGGTGTATATATGACCCAAGAAGAGTTGATTAGTGACCCGTGATTCTTGTTGGTGTATATATGACCCAAGAAGAGTTGATGAGTGACCTGTGATTCTTGTTGGTGTATATACGACCAAGAAGAGTTGATGAGTGATGCGTGATTCTTGTTGGATCCCTAACTACCTAATATTATACTTAAACCCCATAAAATCAATTGTTATGGACTTGCACCAAAAGTAAATCTTGATATTCTCTATCATAAAATTGTCCTTGTTTTCAGTCAGCAGCTTTTGAATGATAGTTTAAAACTTATCTTTATATTCACTGTTAGATCTTGGAATTTGGTTAAAAAAACCTGCTAGGGACAACTTGGTATTCCTCAGTTAATATTTTGCTAAATGGCCTCCTTATTGGTGGTCTGTTGGTCCTCTCTACACTCACAGAAATTATTGTCCCTGAGGACCTCTGTATTGGTGGTTTGCAGGTCCTCTCTTCACTCATATACAATATTGTCCCTTATGGCCTCTGTATTAGTAGTCAATGGGTCCTCTCTACACTCATACACAATATTGTCCCTGAGGACCTCTATATTGGTGGTCGATAGGTCCTCTCTTCACTTATCTACATTATTGTCCCTTATGGCCTCTGTATTAGTAGTCAGTAGATCCTCTCTACACTCATATACAATATTGTCCCTGAGGACCTCTGTATTGGTGGTCTGTAGGTCTTCATTACATTTATATAACAGGATATTGATGAAGGTAAGAGTACCAAGTCATTGTGGAAGCATCTAAAAGAGCTGAACCCACCCAAGAACAGCTGTTTTCCCCCTAGACTTAAGCAAGATGAGGATATTGCAGCATCTGTACAAGACATTGTGGAAATGTTCAACAATTTCTTCATAAGCATCTCCAGTAACAGTATTCAGAACCAGACTAACATCCCAATTGAACTTGATGCTCTTCTATCATTAATAAGAGCTAAAATTCATGATGAAAATTATTTTTCAATAGCTAATGTTAGTGAAGCTGATGTTTTTGATATGCTAATTAAGGTAAATATTAATAAATCCTCTGGATTGGATGGTATTGGTCCACAAATTCTTAAAATTGCTGCACCAGTAATAAACAAAGTCATTAACGCATATCATAAACTTAAGTATAATGAGTGGTAATTTTCCAGAAACACTGAAATGTGCAAAGGTTACACCTATCTTTAAGAAAGGAGAAAAGGAGGATCCAGGGAAATACAGACCAATATCAATTCTACCTCTATTGTCAAAATTATTTGAAAAGCATGTAGCCATTCAGGTCTATACATTTTTGGAAACATACTCTATTTCATGAAGCGCAATCAGGATTTAGAAAGTACCACTCATGCCAAACAGAACTTACCAAATTAATTGATCTTTGGCTGAAGAAAATGGATAATGGACATATGACTGGGATTGTTTTCCTTGACTTCAAGAAAGCCTTTGATCTTGTTGATCATGAAATTCTGCTGCAAAAATTGAACTGTTACAGGTTCGACAGTCCTTCTTTAAACTGGTTTAGATCATATCTAAACCAAAGGTCTAAGCAAGTAAGCATTGGCAATATTAGCTCTCAAACTCACACTATTTATTCAGGGATCCCTCAAGGCTCAGTTTTAGGCCCTCTTGTCTTCCTATCTGTATCAATGATCTACCATTAAATAATGAAGCCACAAATAGAGATTTGTTTGCAGACAATGCAGCCTTGTATACATCTAGTTCTGATACTGAAGTTATCCAAATGAGCTTAAACTCAGACCATATTAGGGTCTAAAACTGGGCACAACAAAATAGGATGGTAATTAGTGAAGGTAAACAAAATGTATGATTTTGGGGACATCACAAAAGCTACACAAGTCAGGAGACCCAGAACTGTCTCTTACAATAAATAATGATCTGTTAGAAAATGTCAAACATGAAAAGCTTGTAGGTGTGTCCGTAGATAATAATTTATTATGGAATGACCATATTGATAAGCTTTGTAAAACACTGTCATCCAAAATTGCCCTACTCAGCAGAATCAAGAAATATTTACCTGTTCAAATGTATGGGGAAACTAATATAAACTTCAGAAATGAGCAGCATGTGTAATTTTAGATGCATCTATTGATCATCCCTCAAAAGCATTGTTTGCAGAACTCAAATGGTTCACAGCATATGACAGGATAGATTTTCACAAGGCAGTTCTTTTATATAAATGTCTATATTGAACTGCACCAGAGTATCTTCAGGACTTATTCAGGCCTTTTTCAACACAATACCAATTGAGATCAATATTACATGGAAACCTTCTAGCACCAAAACCAAGAACAGAGCAATTTAAAAAGAGCTTCCAATACTCTCGTACAGTTCTGAGGAACAAGCTTCCACTGCATGTAGAATCTGCTGAAAATATTAGAGTATTTAAGAAGAGATATCATGAGCATGTATGTGTTCTTAATAGATAATGGAATTTAGTATTTTAAACTAAACGTGTTAAAATAAACAGTAATTATTTCTATCTTTATATAATGTGCATTGTTATACTCTCCTTAAGAGGGCCTCAAGGAAAAATAGTCCTTGACTAATGAGTCACCCTCTATAAATAAAGCATTATTATTATTATTATTATTATTATTATTATTATTATTATATACAATTTGTCACTTATTGCCTATCTATTGGTGGTCTGTAGGTCCTCTCATCACTCATGTACAGTTTTGTTCCTAATGACCTCAGTACTGGTGGTCAATAGGTCTTCACTACACTCATATGCAATATTGTCCCTAATGACATCCATATTGGTGGGTTGTAGGTCCTCTCTACACTCAAATACAATACTGTTCCTAATGTCTCAGTACTGGTGGTCTGTAGGTCCTCATTACATTCACATACAATATTGTCCCATATCGCCTATCAATTGGTGGTCTATAGGTCCTCTCTTCACTCATAAACAATATTGTCCCTAACATGTAATATTATTTATCCACATCTAAAATTTGTGATCCTATCTTTATGTATTGACTTTTGGTATCCTTCAGTTTAAAACATTCTATACACGTGCTTTATTTTAAACTGCAATACCTAAAATATGTATGTCATTGAATCTTTTGTACCCTAAGGGACCCCATGAGACTGGTCAGTATGTAAGTCCAAAGTGATTTTTAGCTACTAGCAAAGTTTTGAAGTTTTTCAGTTAGTTTCAGGGTGTCCCCTCGCATTTCAAGACTCCTGTAAAAGACAGTCAGACTTGGATTAGCACGGTTTCCTTTATTTGGGTTCTTTATATGCAGCGACTCTTTCCAACAGCAAAGTTTCAGTTCAAGGGTTAGCAATGCTGCCATGCCATTTCTTTAATGGTAGATCATCACAGATGAACAAAAGGATTTTGTTTTTGTGGAAAACACTGCAACTATGTCTAGTGTGAGCAGTCATTTCGATTAGTTCAACTAATTTTGTTCTATTCTTTGCTACAACTGAGTATACATGTATTTGGTGTTGATATGGTTCATCATGACCCCCGAAATAGGGCATGTTTCTTTCCGGCTCATGACCCCAAAATGTGGGACCAGCTGATCTCTAGAAATGACAACAAGAGCTGGTTATCAAGATTAATAAATTCTTCAACTGGCAACCACAGATTTTCATAGTTGAAGGTGAACTGTCCATTTGGCATATGTACAGTAGAAATCACTGAATTTTCACATGTCTGGCAGAATAAACACATAAATGAACATATTCTATCACTTTTGCCTGCTTTTTTAATGCTTTGGCTTTCAGTTATCATAATGGCAAAATGTGGGGGAATATTTGTGTAAAACCCTTGAATTGTATCTTTTTCTTAAAGGTCAATCATAATAGCAAGAACCATAAGCCTTCCTGGCATGTAACTACATAAAAAAATGTAACCAACGGAAGCAGTATGGCATATATTGGAATAGAAAAACACACAAGTGTTATTTTATGAAAAAGCAGACATTTATACCAAGGAATTAGATTATATAAATGTAATGTTACTCATTCTACTGAATTTACTACAAAATTTTAATATATTTTTTATTTATATTATGTGATATATAATTTTGAGGCTACACTTCAACATATGTAACTGTGAAAAGTATTGAGATGTTAAAGTTAGACATTGGGTGGGATTCTCATCTAGAGACACTGGAACCAAATTTTCATATTCAATATAGGCAAAAGAGGTAAAAGTTAAACTATTTTGTGGAATTTGGAAGACAGAACCCCAATTCATGTCATTTTATTTGTGAATATCAATATGAATATGAATATTGTCATAATGGAGAATAGAGGTTCGTTCAGTCATGTTTTTTGATTTAAAAACTTAATCATATTTATTGAAAACCAGCTATATGCCAATTCCTTCTCTCTCTGGTTCCACATTTGCACAAAATAATGGTCAGAATTCTTTTTTATTTGTATTTTATTTTCATGATATGAACATTGACCAACAATATCTTATCATAACTTAAATTTAATAAATGGCAATTTACTAATTTGTAAGTATTCATCAATGTATACATGTACAGGACCACTAAAATGAATATACTTCATTGATTTTAAAAGCAACATGTGATCTCAAATTGTGTGATTCGGGAATATAGTATTCTATGACCAAATGTTGTTGTTGTAGGGGAGTCCTTACTAATGAGCCATAGAGAGGCTTCAAAAGTAGCTGGAATATATACAAAGTCAAGTTGTTTTTGGGGTTGCATCAGTTTTATTACAGAGTCCTTGTATGTTGATATGTGAAGTACTTTTCCTTTGAAACCTATACTGTCTGAAGAAATTGCAATTATATCACAGTGATCCTTTCTCTATCCTTCTGCTACAGTACTAGTTATATATGACCTTATGGACCCAAAAAGAAAGTACATCTATCATCATTACATTCATTAGTAATATTTGTATTGTTTGAAATGTTATTTTCGTTTTCATTATTTTGACTTGACATAGATGCCATAGCACACCGTGTCACATGTAAAACATGATTTTGGACACCCACACCCCACAACATGGTCTTGTTTCAAAACACACAATTTGCTGGAATCTTAGCACCAAAGCTTTTTCAACAACAAAAAATCCCCCTATTTTTCTTGACCACCATACATTCAATTAGTAGTATGTGTATGAATGGTAAACAGTCCTGCTCATAGCTTTGTTAAACCTATCCTTGGGGTTGATATAAGTCAATTAAAAGTTAATGCTTAATGATTAAATGATTAAACGAGTTAGCTATTAAAGTAATCCTGCATTGCAAACAACAGTACCCCCCTCTTAGTCATGTGTCACACCTGCAACAGCAATAAGTGTACACCCATGGCCCTCAGCTCAGACAAACCTGTTGCCTGCACCAACAAACTGCATTTCCCAGTGCTCAGACAAATGTGTCAACATCAGCTCGATTAGCTCACACAACTGAAGACACCAATTTCAGCACCCCTTCTTCCAAGAGATGTGTCTGAAACACAAACCAGAGTCCAACACATGAAATCATAAGCCAGAAGAGATAGAACTCTAATAATTGGCTCCTCAATATTGAAAAGTATAATACCAAGGAGACTTCTTAAAACAGATGTACAGACTCTAAGAGGTGCAAAAATCGACAACATCACGGACAGAATAATGAATACTGACCTAACCAAATACAATCAAATTATTATTTTAGTAGGTGGAAATGATGCCAGTGATGGAAGGTCACTAAATCAAATCAGAACAGATTTTGAAAGTTTACTATATGCTGCTAGGTATTACAGTCCAAATACATGTAAAATAATAATATCAGGACTACCTCCTCGTGTAGACAACAGGGTGAAAAAAATCAATGGTCTGATAATTGACCTATGTGAAGACTTCAACCTACAGTACATTCCACAATACACATTTTTCTTTCTTCAGAATCAGGATGTCAACTTAAGCCTCTACCATGGAGACAAAATTCATTTAAGTAGACAAGGAACCTCTCAACTACTGAGGAATATTAACAAGCATACCCCCATTTTCAGGCACTATAAAAATGAAGAGTTCTGTTTTTACCGTGGAGAAACTGGGCATGTGACACAGGTATGCCATCATGGCAAACAGATTGAGTGCTTCAGATGCCATAAATTTGGACACAAACAAAGACTTTGTCAATCAATGTATTATACATACTAGGAAGCTGGCAAAGAGGAGAATGCCAGTGCTTCATTTATAACAAATCTAAATGTACCTAGTGAGACTCTTGACTCTAACTATTCAATGGACACTATTGTAAATGCAAATGTTAACAGATTTTCAGGGTCTGTATGTGACTTGGAAGACGCTAATATATATGAACATTTAAATATGGAAATTGGATGTCAGAATGATAAAAGTAGTATGGAGACAATCTCAGTGAGTTCCCCATTGCATGATGACATACATATAATTGATATGAAACTAAATACAAAAGGTTTTAACATAGGTCACTTAAATGTACGAGGTATAGTGGGAAAAACAGACCAAATTAAGTTAATGTTGCCTTCCAAGGAAAATAATATACATGTTTTAGGACTCATTGAAACCAAATTAAATGCTAACCACACTGATAATCTATTTCACTGTCAGGGCTACAATAAACCATTACGCAGGGACAGAGAGACAGCAGGGGGAGGTCTTGCTGTATACATTAGGGAAGATGTAAATGCAGAAAGGCAACTTGACTTGGAGTCACATGAAATTGAGAGTGTCTGGGTGGAAATTTCTCAAAATAATGCAAAATCATTCCTAGTTGGCTTCATTTATAGGCCACCTTCCTCCAAAGCAATTTGGAACGATAACTTTTTGAAACAAATGGAAAATGTTCTTGCACAGGAGAAAGAAACATATATACTCTGCGATATAAATAAAGACCTTTTCAATACTCAAATAAGGAACAACTGGATGGAATTTATTGAATGATTATGCCTATTCCAGCTGGTAAATGAGCCCACAAGGGTAACAGAAAAATCAAGCACTCTTATTGATCACATTTATACCAACCTACCAGTCAATGTGGTTTGTGTTAATGTACCGAATGTTGGTCTTAGTGACCACTATCCTACTTTTTGACAAGAAAGGTTAAATGCAAGAGAAATAAGAAAAATACACAAAACTATCACTTACAGATCATTCAAAACTTTTAATGAAGAACAATTTCTCAATGACCTATATAAAGTTCTATGGAATATGATTCAAAATTTGGATGACATAGATGAAGCTCTGAGGATGTGGACTGACTTATTTATGGTTGTAGTCTCTAAGCATGCACCATTGAAAGTACATCAAGTAAAGAATGAAATCAACCTAATTGGCTTACTACTGAAATCCTAGACTCTATGAAAATACGAGACCAATTCAACGCTATGGGAAACCATGCACAATATAAAATATGGAGAAATAAAATAACAAGTATGATTGAAAAAGGTAGAAAACTTATTATCAATCATTGCTTGAAAACAAAAAGAGCAACACAAACTCCATTTGGAAAGTCTTCAATGAACTAACTGGAGGAACACACAGAGATCAGACAAATAAAATTCACTCACTTCTGGCAAATGACACCATAGTCACTGATGACACTGGCATTGCAAATGTTTTCAATGATTTTTTCACCAACATTATCACTAAGTTAAAAGAACCAGTGATAGAAAACAACTTTAATGAACTGAAAAAGTTCTGCAGCAGCAAAATCTCTAAGGAGGTATGTTTCTCTATCCCACCAATATCAAAAAACTTTATTAAAAAATGTCTCATTGAACTTCATACCAAGAAAGCTACAGGACTTGATCAGATTGATCCATGACTCATTAAATCTTCTGCCTCTGCTATTTTAGATAGCATAGCATTCATAATCAATTTAAGTATTGCAACCTCATCTGTCCCCAAAATATGGAAACAGCAAAAGTAATTCCTATTCACAAATCTGTTCTAAGGATGATGCTGATAACTACCTGCCAATCTCAATACTACCAAACTTGTCAAAATTGATTGAAAAACATGTCCATGACTCATTCATGTCATATTTAACCAAACACTTGCTGTTACACCCTAATCAATCAGGCTTTAGACAGAAACATTCATGTGAGACTGCCTTGATCTCCCTAACTGATAAATGGCTTCAAGCACTTGACCAACGTAGAATAATAGGATCTGTATTTGTAGATTTCAGAAAAGTTTTTGACATGGTGGATCATGAAATCCCTTTGAAGAAACTGAAAATCTACCAATGTGATGAAAGCACAGTTAGATGGTTTACTTCATACTTAAGTGAGAGAACACATGTTTATATAAATAACGTTCTCTCTGAACCTGGAACAATTAGATATGGAGTACCACAAGGCTCAATTCTAGGTCCATTACTATTTATTTTATTTATTAATGACTTACCACTTTTATTAAGGGACTCAGTATCATCTACTGATCTCTATGCAGATGACACAACATTGTCAGACATTCAAAACACAAAGCATGAACTTGAAATTTCTTTACAGGATGCCCTAAACAAACTGGACAACTGGTGCACATGCAATGGCATGGTGGTAAATACTGGTAAAACTAAAATATTGCTTATCTCAACACGGCAAAAAAGGACAAATCTTGATAGTGATGAGCTATGTCTGACATGGAAGGATAAAAATTTGCAAATGGTCTGTCATGATAGACTACTTGGTGTTTTGGTAGATAATAACCTATCATGGACTGAACATAACAAACATATCAGTAATAAAGTCAATTAAAGTTTATGGCTTCTCAGTAGGATAAGACATTTTCTCCCTGAAAGGCACAGAAAACTATTTTATAACAGTTACATACAACCCTATTTAGACTAGTGTAATACAGTATGAGGTAATTCAAATGATGAAAACTTAGCAAAGCTGGCAGATCTTCAGGAAAGAGCATTTGGGCTAATATCAATCCAGAAAGAAAGCAAGGAAAATTTAGCTGGTAAGTTAAAAATATTGCCTGTTAAAGACCAAATCTGTTTGAGAAAAGCCATATTAATGTACAGGATATCAAATAATAGTGCTACTGAATATTTATAATCACTATTCCAGTATAGGCTACCTGGCAAATACTCCCCACCTGCAATCCATGTCTACTAAACAGTATAAATTCCCAAACCAAATAAGGAATTATTTAAAAAAAGTTTCCAATACCCTGGAACTTAGCATTCCAGTTGAGATTAGAAATGCCCACTCTATTTCCTTCTTCCAAACCCAATATATCCAGTGGCTTCAGAGATGCAGCTTAAATAAATTTCTTTGTATGAGGGCCTCAAGGTAGATTAGTTTTTAGTTAATTGTGTTACCCTCGCTAAAAAAAGTCATTATAATGCAGTCAGAAATAAACAACCAGCTTTCAGAGATTACTTAATTTGCTGACAAATGCTAGGGTGATACGTTTTGACAAATTCTGCTGGAGTGAGTTCATTTAGCTAATTTGAATAGGTAAAGCAGACGAAGTAGAACAACTCAGTTCATCTGAAATAAAGTACATCAAAGAGACGTGCATATATTATTACATATCACTACATTCATTGAGAATGTTGGAGACAACCATAATCAATTTTGGGATCAGCGGCAACGTTTCTCTTTGAAGTTGGACATTTACTATATATATATATATATATATATATATATATATATATATATATATATATATATATATATATATATATATGTATATACACAATGCAAAACATGATTGTTTTAGTTGTCAGAATAAAGTTCAAGTGTGATTCAGTTTTGAAGAGTGTGATTCTGTAGCAATATACTATCAGCAAAGCCTGGCAAAACTAAATTTAAGAACTCCAGGTTGAGAGAATTTTACTTTGTCAAGCGCAGCAGCTAGCGGGAGTATTTAATTCTTTGCACATACTGCTAACATCATATTGACATGAAGTAAGCCTAATATATACAATGTCCATGAAAATAGGAGCACCACATGTATGTAGCACATTCAGCATGCTGAACTGAACATTCTCTTAATTATCTTAATTATGTTAAAATAATAACTATTAACTGACCCATTGCTTTTCAGGATGATTTAGCCATTCAATAGATTGATTGACAAGACAATAATGAGTACATGCTCATGTTTGCATAGTTGATTTGTGTTGATAAAGCATTAACACCCATACTGAACAGCAGAGGCATTTATTACTGCAGCATTGCCTGTAAGGCCACCTTTGAAATGGTCAGTCCTACATGTGATATATATATATATATATATATATATATATATATATATATATATATATATATATATATATTCATTTCTTAGTAGAGACAAACATCTCATGGTCAAGTTCTGACAATGCTAACATTATGGTCATTAGGAATAATAGTAATAATAATAACAATAATAATAAAGACTATATTTGGAGAAGGTAACTCAGTTACAGAACTAATCTACCTTGAGGCCTTCTATCTGTTATGTACAATATATACAGTATATACAACATGATATGAAGAATCTGGCTTGACACTAAATAATTAAGTGATTTTAAAAGTCAAAGTATCAAGCCTTGAACATATGCACAAGCATCTGTGGACACATAAATATATATAAAATATAAAATACCATCCTGCATTGAAAAATTCAACTGTGAAAATAATGCTAAATTACAGAAAAGCAGGCGGTATTTATTGTACTAGAAATGTGTACAATTGTCTAAAGATTTCATCCATTTGAGACATTGATTATGAAAAGAAGAAATGCTATGAGCCGGTCATATGTCACTGGGAATGTTGTTCCATACCAGTGGACCAGTATATTGAAAACATTTTTAAACAATTCCTTCTTTGGCCTTGGTATAATGTAATTTTTACTTCTTATGGACCTTAAATTTGGAGTACCATCGGCATCTCTTTGGTGAAAGATATTGCTTAGATAGACAGGAATGGCTTTTCTGGATACTTTATACATCAATTTGGCCTTTCTTCTAAGAAATATTCTTTCATATACTGTTAAAACCTTTATGTTATTCATTGCATCCAGGAAATTGTCTGTACATTGATCTAGAATTAAATGGCAAGCCCTCTTCTGGAGTCTTAAAAGTGTTGTTATGTTTAAATTAGAGGTATTACCCCAAATTACATTACAATAGTCCAGATATGGCTGAATATAACTTTTATAAAAGATGACCCTATACTGAAGAGGAATGTATGTTTTGATTTTCCTCAGTAACCAAATATAAGAATTAACCTTTTTTGACACATGTTTAATGTGAATAGACCAAGTAAGATTGTTATCTACAAACACACCAAGAATTTTATCTTGAGAGGTCATATTAAGGCTCACATTGTCAAATAGAACCTGGAATTTGTCGCTATCTAGCCTAGCTCATTTTTGTTGTGTTGTAACTAGTAGGGCTTTCATTTTTTTCTGTATTTATCATCATATTGTTTTCCTTGCACCATACTTGAAGTCTGTTGAGAGCATCTTGTAAGTTATTTTCAAGTACCTTTTTGGTTTTACTCATCTCAGACAATGTAGTATCATCTGCATAGAGGTCAGTGGAAGAAATTAAAGTTCTAATCTTAAGAGGTAAGTCGTTGATAAATAGAATGAATAACAAAGGTCCAAGGATGGAGCTCTGTGGTACTCCACAATTAAAATTTTTGCTTTGAGAAAGTTGACCATTTAAAGATACTTTTTGCACTCTATTGGTTAAGTACGATGTAAACCAGCTTAGGAAGTTTTCACTGCATTGATAGATTTTTAGTTTTTCAAGCAAAATTTCATGGTCTACAAGATCAAAAGCTTTACGAAAATCAACCATAACAGTGCCTACCATTTCTCCTTGATCTAATGCTTTGAGCCATTTATCAATCAAAGATACAAGTTGAGTTTCACAGGAGTGATTCTGTCGAAAGCCAGACTGATTATCATGAATAAGATCATAAGTGTTCAAATAGTTGAAAAAAATCATGTACATGTTTTTCTAGTAATTTGGAGAGACAAGGAAGGATAGAGATAAACAATTCTGTTCTGACCTGGATTCGCTTAAAGAATCCAGTAGGGACATTTGGACAACAGTATCATCCAGTCTCTAATGAGTGCAATGATGAACACTAATGACATTTGCATTACCTTCAAACCCGCTACTGAACTGTTGAAAGCAGCAAATGTTGCATCAAATGAAGCATATAGGTTGTCATCCGATGGATTTTAACAATAGAAACTTGATGTATTTTTTAAAATTTAATATCAGTGTGGTTGTAATTATATGAGTGTTTGCAGATGTGTATGTGTATTGCATTGATATTTGACAATGTTAAGTCTACCAACTATATCTTTCTTTCTAAGTGTATTAATAATTTTTGTTGTTGTAGGACTTAACGCCATTTTTCAGCACACGATATGCTATACATGGCGGCCAGTATTAATGGTGGAGGAAGAAACCGGGAAATACCCGGAAAGAACCACCGACCCAAGCTGGCAAGCTTTCTCACATATCCACATTTGCCAAATCCGAGACTCGAACCCACGCAGACAGAGGTGAAATGGCAGTGATCCGAAACGGAGAGTGCTTTAGACCACTTGGCCACTTGGGGCCCCTGTATTAAATAAAGGCTTTGAAAAAACAACAATAAACAAGTTAATTGTTTTCATTCAGATCTGAATTTCCAATCATTTTCTATAGGCATATTCAAAAGATAAATTATTCTTTATTGGATGACATAGCTCTTTTTGGTCACATACACTGACACACACACCCCCACCCCACCCCCTTGGGACCTCAAAACACACTTTTTGAGTCTCAACCCCCACCCCCTCCAACATAGTCTGGGACTATGGCAGGTATGCATATACACTTTACCACTGACACTTTTGAAATAGAGATTCTAAAACATTTGGGAACTCTCCACTCTGGAGATTCATTCTCTATCCCAGTCAGGTCACATCTTATAAATACATGTAAGATTATTTTGTGTACCTGTTTTAATCCACTGAGTTAGGTGGTTTTGATAATCCAGGCATGGATGTTGGTAGGTTGCAAAATCATAATATTTGTGAGTGGATTTTAGCAGCCACTTCTTTCCAACAAGACACACTAATGACATGTATGCCTAGAACTGTCCATTTGTATGCACATATTGACCAAAAAGAAGGGAGTGCCCTTGTTAAGTCATGTGTGACATGTATGCCTTGAATTGTCCATTTGCATGCATGTGTGGTTATTATGTAGAATATCGTAATCTTGAGCATTTCACATATATTTTAAGTTATTATTTTCTATATATATTTTAAGTTATTATTTTCTGCAGTACACTGGAAGTATGTACATTTTTGGTTCATAATGTTCTATGTACAGTTTGTCCTGGAGATTTGTTTACTCAATATACCTTTTTTCCTCAACTTCTCACTGATATCCTGTGACTGACAGCAACAATAAACTTATACTGGAATGCTTTTATCAACAAATAATTAAGTCATATATCAAGAGTTGCTTACTCATTCAGTATATTGAACTTTTTGCAAGGTATAAACATCTAATTTTGCAAGGGAATCCACCAGGGATACAATCTGTCATGGAAAGCTAGCAGGGATATTATCTGCCATGAGAAGCTAGTAGATGATATCATCATTAGAATTAATACGAGTCCTTATGAATAATAAAATACAAATATTGGGTAGCTTATAAAGAGTTCTCCAGTTGCAGAATTCTCAATCATTCATCTTTTGCGTAAATCTACCATTTTAAAATTATAACTCTTTGCTGGCTGTTTCTTAATAAGGTCTAATTATATTTTTGAAAACTGAGATTCAGAAGGGTGAATCTTGCTGGATGTTTAATTTGCAGTTCAAAATGAGAAAATATGTCTTCTATTGATAAGTATTCAATCATTTAAATTGATCTAGTGACTTTGGATGGACAGTGATTTCAAAACACATGTATAATGTGATGTAATCATTTTCAAGGTGTTTTTTTCTGTCCTTGAAATTTAGTTTTTTCCTATCCAAGATGGCCAAATGGATATGTACCTCTGTGATTTTTTTAAAGGTTCAACTTCACAGAAGACGAATGCCAACAGACGTGTTTGTGGTATATTGGATTTCTCAACCCATCTCTCTACACAATCTCATCAATCTCAACCCATCTCTCTACACAATCTCATCAATCTCAACCCATCTCTCTACACAATCTCATTGATCTCAACCCATCTCTCTGTACAATCTCATCAATCTCAACCCATCTCTCTACACAATCTCATCAATGTAACCAGTCCCACATTTTTTCAATGGATTGTTATAAAACTTACATGTGGTAAACATTATGGTCTGCACATGAAGATGCACATATTGACAGATAGGGATGGATGGGTAGGGGAATTTTGTCAGGTATCTGACTGGGTTGGTTTTGACTGGGTCAGGTTTCTCCACTCTCATTTTGTCTGGTCCCCCCCCCCAATTTTTGTCGATGATAAAATGTTTTTGTTGCTTTTTTACATTTTATTTTTGCCAGTGGTGGTGTTGTGGGGGACGTGACTCAGTAAGCTCAAATTTCCAGGTAGTGCAAAACCTGGCTGGGTCAGGGTGGCCAGGCTGGGTTACTCATCCATTCTTATTGACAACTTTTATGGTCACTTTGACTGCCATCTTGAAAATTGTGTTGTATATACCCTTCCTGAATGGATGGTCATATCAACATGTGGTTTCCACCAAAGACTTCTTTTGGTGTTTTGTTGGTCCTAAATGATAATGATGCCAGTTGTACATTCAGTATGGCCACCATGATGGTTATCTTGAAAATCTTATAGTTCAGGATATCAGAGATAGTTTTGGCACTCAGCAGATACAACAAAGACACATTCTTATCTTGGATTGCTGGAAATTTTGTTCTGCTAATAGATTATTAGTTCCTTTGATGGACTCTTGTCTTTGTATTATTTTACCTCGGGTGGTGTATTTAAAAGCAGTCTTTTTGATGGATAAATACTTTCATAACTTTGGTAACATGTCTCATCAAGTGAGTGTCAATTATTTGATACCCTATTTTCCCTATGACAGAATAATGGGGTTGGAGTAAATTATTTGATACCCTGTTTGCCCCAAGACAGAATATTGGGGTTGGAGTAAATTATTTGCTACCCTATTTGCCAAGACAGAATAATGCATTGGAGTAAATTATTTGATATCCCATTTGCCTCAAGAGCGAATAATGGGGATGGAGTAAATTAGTTGTTACCCTATTTGCCCCAAGACATAATAATGGGGATGGAGTAAATTAGTTGTTACCCTATTTGCCCCAAGACATAATAATGGGGTTGGAGTAAATTAGTTGTTACCCTATTTGCCCCAAGACATAATAATGGGGTTGGAGTAAATTAGTTGTTACCCTATTTGCCCCAAGACATAATAATGGGGTTGGAGTAAATTATTTGTTACCCTATTTGCCCCAAGACATAATAATGGGGTTGGAGTAAATTAGTTGTTACCCTATTTGCCCCAAGACATAATAATGGGGT